>PVKS010007707.1:0-71638 GCA_004027875.1 Aplodontia rufa | reverse complement strand
AGGGACACCGAGGCAGCAGAGCGGACAGATTTTATTTAAGAAAGGGTAGAAAGAAAAGACTTCTCCAGAAGAAGGGAGGGAGCCTCGGAGCCGAGAACTCAAAGAGGGGGTCCAGCTCGTTTTTCTTAGTCTCTCAAGAATCCCCCCTTTGATTAATCACCCCCCCCCCAATGCCTGGGAGCCTGTGCAGCAGCTCTGGTCTGATCTGGTCTTTTGTCCTGGACCCAGGAGCACCTTCCTCAGCAGAGGAGCTGCCTGTGTCCCGAACACCGTTGTTAGCAGAGGGCCTTGTTAGCCAGGGGCTTGTAACAGCGATCAGACGCTCTCTGCCCTGTTAGAAAACATGACCGTCAGCCAATTTCCTCCTGCCCGACCCCCGTCGCTCTGCCTACACTGACCGCCTGACTTGTCCCCCTGTCTCCCTTGTGTCAATCACTCTAGTTACTTGGTTGTTGAAGTGTGTTTTCTAGTGCATTCCTCAGGAAGGGCTCATGGAAGCTGTCTTCCCTGTTCACATGTTCCTTCCTTGGCTCTCAAATATTCCTCTCTCACAAGCATGGCTGCAGACAGTCCACGGCAATCTGAAGGTGACCTCCCTTCTTCACCTCACTGCCTACAGGATTTGTGTTGTTGCTCTTTAAAGTCCAGTAGTTATACTAGAAAAAGGGGTGGTTTTGGTTGTTCCGGTCAATATTCTTAGTTACACAGTTTACTTTTTCAATCTATCATTTCAAATCAAAATTTTTCCCTTTTTTTGGTACTAGGGATTGAATCCAGAGCTGCTTATCCACTGAGCTGCATTCCCAACCCTTCTTATTTTTTTTATTTTGAGATGGAGTCTCACCAAGTTGCTGAGACTGACTTTGAACTTGAGATCCTCTTGCCTCGGCCTCCCAAGTCGCTGGGATTACAGTATGCACCAGCACACCCAGCCTCAAATCAATTTTTTTTTAACTTCAGGAAAGTTTTCTCGAATTGTAGTTTTTAGTATTTGCTTTCTTTCCTTGCTTTGATTTCTTTCTTCAGGGACTCTTATTTTATGTTGAATATTTTTTCACTGCAATCCATTTTCTCTCTTTCTTGACTTTAAATGTTTTCCTCACTTGTCAGCTTCTATTAAAGTTTAATCTTTTATGTTTACTTACTTTTGTGTTTCTTCTAATTCTTCTTCATTTCTGACGTGATTTTTTAAAATTTCTATTTCCCTCCTGGATTCTGTTGCCTTATTTTGGAGTTTGTCGAATTGTGATTCATTCTGCTCTGTTATATCTGCATCATTTTCCTTTCTGTTTGTTTTACTTATCTGTTCTACGAGCTTGTCTTCTGCAAGCTTTCGTATCTGTAAGGTTGTGATTCTGCTCCTTCTCATCCTTTTCTTATTCTAACTTTCTACGCAGTTTTACCTCTACACTCCTCTGTTTCTCATTTTTATGTGAAGTTTGGTTTTTTTGAACCTTTGGTAGGGTGACTTGATTAGAAGAGTCTGGTCTTCTGTTCTGGTGCAGTGTTTTGCAGTATTTCAACTTGCTTTCGACCTCTCAACCCTGTTCCCCCTCCTCTCTGAGCCTTTTCTTCGCTAGTGTCCGTGCTCCCCATTCTGCTTAGTTCGCATTCCCCTCCTAGAAGTTCTTCCCCCTCGTGGGTCCTACCAGCCCGGTCAGCTCTGAGTATCTCCAGGACAAGGTCTTCCAGCCCCTTGGCTTTAACTTCCTGGGTTTAGCTCCTGAGTTTGAATTGGCCTGCTATGCTCTCTGGGGTGCACCCCTGAGCTCCTCTGGTCCTAGAACTTCTGGATGTCACTGCTTCCCTCTGCTCTCTCTTGCACAGACACGTGTCAGGTGGGCCTTGTGGCCTTGGGCGTTTTCTTTCCTGCTTGGGTTTCGGGGTTCACAGGGCTACCGTGTCGCCTTGTTTCTTTGCAAATGTTATCTGTGGGCTTTGGGGTTTCATTTTCTATTTCCTTATCTGTAACTAGAGTCTAAAACTAGGCTGCTGCCTTCTCAGGGTCTCCCATTCTTGCCTGGGCTGCTGCAGTCCGACTTCCCCTCCCACCTTACCCACACTGCCCTTGGAAAGGTCAGGGATGACCCTCACTCTCCTAGCTCTCAGGTCCACCACCTTCCTTGGCCACACTGGGCACAGTTGGTCTCCCGTCCTTCCCGAAACACTTCCTCATTTAGAGTCGGAGGTGCCACACCTCCCGGTTTTCCGTATCGCTGGCTGCCACAGTCAGCCCACTGAACGGATGAGGATAGAGGGCTTTAGAGAGGCTGGCGCATTTGCCCAAGGCCCCCAGCTAACTGGTGGCATAGTTAAGTGCCATGTCAGCACCTCCTCTGAGCCTGCCATTGTAGTCTGCCCGTGAATCAAAATGCTTCCTCCCTGGAAGAGCGTAACTGGAGGAAAAGGGAGCCCTGAGGATGAGTAGTGGAACTGTTAGTGGTGGCCAGTGGCTGGGGGAAAATCCAGGTGGGAAGAGAAGTCAGGGAAAGCATGAGGAGGGGAACTCACACCGACTCTTGGAGGGGGTAGAATTTGAAGAGGAGGGGATGCAGTGGGGCAGGGTCCCAGGCAGACCCCTCTGAGGCCTGAGAACTTGCCATGTTTGATGCTGGTGGTTCCACTGACCACCTTCTCTCCTTGGAGCACTCACGCGGCCTTGTTTCCATGTGAGCTCAGCAGTGTCATTGCTGAGCCTTGTGGCTTCTCCGTCCTTCTTCTCCTTGAAGTCCCCTCTCACCTGAACCCCCGGAAGCACCATGTCAACTGCGTTCAGCAGCGTTCTGCATGACTTGGCTCCCTGTCCTTTTTCCACTTAGGCCTGGAAACCCCCAAGGTCAACTCATGAGGGCCCTTGCCACATCATAACCTGCAGAAAGCGTCACAGGGATGGTGGGGGAACAGGGCTGCCCCCTTCCTGTGATCACGAACCCTCTGGCCCACCGTGGCACTAACCTATCTGAGCAGACACAGCCCGCATGGCCTGGTTGCAGCATGGTTGCTTGGGGGTCCAACTTCCGCAGGTGAATGCTGGGCGACACATCTAGGTACAGCGCTTGTGTCCCACTTCTCACAGTAACCCTGGGACATGAATTGCTGCTGCCATCTCTGTTCTACAACAGGGAGTCGGCAAGCCCTGCCCCAGAGCTCTCTGTGTCCTGCTGTTTGACCGAAGGTGTGTGCCCGCCTTGTCCCTGCCCTGGGGAGAAGAGCCTTCTGAGTGCTGCCCTTCTGCCCAGACCCTCATTCTGGGATTGTGACTGCATGCCTGGCTGTGGCTTGCTGCTGCGTGTCCTCAGCCTGGCCCAGCCGCGTAGGGGCTCTCAGTGAAGGTGGAGGAGTTGAGCCTCGAGTCTGCTCAGGGAGACAGATAGATAGAGTTAGGGGGACAGAGCCACAGCACGATGCCCTGAACCTTTAGCAGATTCTTGAAGGATTGACCAGGCAGGGACAGGAGGGTCACAGAAGGAACAGCACACGGGACTGCCTGCAAGGATAGGGGTGACTGTAGCTTTTGGTGAGCTGTGGCGTGGGGGTGGGCAACGTTTTGGGTGGTCAGCACTGCAGGGGTGGCCTCTCTGGTCTGGTCCCCTTGCAGCTGGGTTCCAGCCAGTGTGGAACCCGCTACAGGTCCGTGTGCTTGGAAGTTGTTTATTCCAGGAAATACTGTATGGAAGACTCCTTGCCTTGGGGTGAGTTGCACAGTTCCGGTTCCAGGCCCAGCATAGGATACGGTTACAAAAGTTGATGAGCACTCTGCTCTGTGGTCTCCAGAGTCTTTGGCTTTGAGTCTGTGTGAGTCAGCAAGAAGCTCGTGGGCGTGAAAAGGACACATTTAAGAAAAACTTAAAATTCCTTAGAACCCAGTGACGGCCATCAGTGGATAAACGATATGTGGCAAAGCCAGGTGAGGCCATCAGGGAAGGCAGCCCTGGCACCTGCTATGACGGGGGTAAACCCTGCAGGCCCTCTGCTGAGAGAGGGAGACAGACTCAAGACAGGACCAGTGTGGTGGTTGCCAGGGCTTGGAGGAAGGGAGCGGGAGCTGCTGCTTGCTGGGTTCCCCGCATCCTCGTGGGGTGGCAAAATGTTTCAGAGCTAGATGGAGGCAGTGGTCACACAGCCCTGGAAGGAGCTAAATGAGCCATCAAATGGTTCATTGAAAAATTTTATGTTATGTCAGTTTTGCTTCAATTTTTAAAACTTTCTAAAAAAAAGCGTCGGAGTGTTGGCTCAGCAGTTATAGTGCTTGCTGAGCATGCGTGAGGACCCGATTCGAACCCCAGGGCCACATACACATCTGTCAAAAAAACAAAACCTCTCTCATTCTCTCCCTCTCTCTCTTAAAAAAATTTTCCCCCCTTAAAACTGCTTAGGAGAGAAAAGGAAATATAGATTCTTTTATTTTTTTCCTAAGAGATAGAGGGAAAGTGAGAGAGGGAGAGAGAGAGAGAGAGAATCAATTTTTCTTGAGTTTTTCACATGGCTTTCGTTGCTCTGACACTTAGTTGTGTTTGTGGGTGCTGGGGTTTGGACCCGTGTAATTGTGCATGTCAGGCAAGCACCGTAACCGCCAAGCCACCGCTCCAGCCCTGGAAATGTAGATTCTTGATAGTTAATTAAATAGGAGTGATTTTCTAATTTTTAAAGACCGAGGGCTGCGACCCAGCAGACAGGCCGCAGTGGTGCGCATGCCTGCCGTGCCTCAGCTGATGGCCGCCTTTTGCTGTCTTTCTGACAGAGGTGGAGAAAACCCGGTGCCAGCAGGAGCGAGAGCACATTCTCGGAGCGGCGGGAGCAGCAGGTGCACAGAGGCCCAGGCCGCCTGGGCTGTTTGTTCCTGAGTGTGACGAACATGGGCACTACACAGCCACCCAGTGCCACGGCAGCACCGGCTACTGCTGGTGCGTGGACCGGGATGGCCGCGAGTTGGAGGGCACCAGGACCAGACCCGGGATGAGGCCCCCATGTGAGTGGACACAGCATGCCCAGTGAGCCACCAGCGCCGCTGGCCTGTCCCCTCCTTCACCCTGCTCTTCGGCCCTCGTCACCCTGTCCTGCCTGCTTCTCTTCCTTCTCTGCGCATGCGTGTTCTCTGTGGATGCTCAGCCAGGAGTGGTACTGGTGCTGAGGTGGTGGCAGAGAGGATGTGCAGGGAGGCCTGGCCTTGGAGTGTTCAGTCAGGGGATGGCAGGGAAGGCGGGACAGACCCTGGCCCTTGCCCTGAGCCTTGCTTGCTCTGGTGGCAGGGCCCTTTCTCATCTTTCAACACCTGCTCCCTGTGCCTGAGGGCCTTTAGGGGCCCAGGTCACCCTTTAGTCCAAGGACAAAACAGCCACACAGGTTCATGCAGACTGGTGCTAGGGCATCCTCACAGCGGGAAGGCGCCAGAGGGCTGAGGCCCAGCAGGGCTGAGGGACTCTCCACCCACGCCTGCCCCAGCCTCCCCGCTGAGCCTGTCATGAAAGGTGAGCCACTATCCCAAGGAGATTTCCCTGCTCCAAGGATCTACTTCTGTCAGGGACGTAGAAATTGGTCATTGTCACAAGTTCCCTGAAGCCAATCTAACTAACTTTTGCATCTCCATACTCAATTTAACTACTAATCCTAGACTGATTCCCTACCAGGAATTTCTCCAAAGCTGCTAGGAAACAGCAAAGCGGCCACTCACAAACTGCATTAATTCACGCAGCCAACATCAGCTGGGTGGTAGTGCTGGGGACACCCAGAGAAGCCACAGTGCTGGCCCCGCATATTGAAGGTCATGGGACCAGACACGAACAGTGCAGGGAGCAGAGCTTGAGGGGAGAGTGGGGGTCCTGGGCTTCACCTCTCCAGCCCCGGTGTCCAGTCAGAACGTGAACAGCCCAGTGAATTCTATGGGAAGGAGGCGAAGCCATTTTTCGCACTGGACCACTAATGCTCAGCTCATGCCCCACCTGATCTTCGGCACCAGTGCCTTTGGACTCACCAAGGCTTTCTGCTTCTGGAGCTTCAGACAGCAGATGGGCCCTGTGTGGCTGTGCAGTTTGTGGTGGCAGGAAGGTGATGCAATTGGCGTGTGGGTGCATGTATGATGCACATGTGTGCATTTGTGTGTAGCTGTGTGCATGTATGGGCCCTTGCATTGTGTGTCGTGTATGCAAGTGTGCATGTGTGCTCTTGTGGGCCTGTGTGTATGTGCATCCGTGCTGTGTGCGTATGTGCTCTTGTGGGTTGTGCGTGTGTGCATCCGTGCCGTGTGTAGGTATGTGTGCTTGTGGGCTTTGCGTGTGTGCATCCATGCTGTGTGCATATGTGCTCATGGGGGCCTATGTGTGTGTGTATCTGTGGGATTCCAGTATGCACAGCCCTTGCTCATGGACCTCTCCTTTCCCCTAGGTCTGAGTACAGTGGCTCCCCCAGTTCACCAGGGACCCTCCGTGCCCACCGCTGTGATCCCCCTGCCTCCTGGGACCCACTTACTCTTTGCCCAGACTGGGAAGATCGAGCGCATCCCCCTGGAGGGGAATACCATGAAGAAGACAGAAGCCAAGGCGCTGCTACATGTCCCAGTGAGTGCTGGCTGCTAGCCCTGGTGGCAGCTCCTGCTCCTGTGACCTGGAGAGACAAGCAGGGTGCAGTCAGACCAGGAGCCCAGGCTTGAGCCCTGGGACCAGGGCGCTACCTCCACAGGGCCCCGAGTGCTTGTCTCTCAAGGGGGCTCCCGTATTCTGAGCTAGCTACAAAGCTCACGGTGGGACAGAGCCCCTCGCCTGGGCCCTGAGCGCAGCTGCGGGCTTAGACCTTCGTGTTCCTCCTGAATCTGTGGTCACTCATCTCCCAAGGGCTGCTCAACTCAGTCCTCACATCTGCCCTCAGGCAGGGGCAGGCTCTGCCTAGAGGATTTCAGAGCTGCAAAGTGCAGTTCGTGAGTTGGGGGGTCTTTAGCAAGAACCTGCCCTCCAGTTCCCTCTCCTCCCACACCCTGCCACTCTCCCTGCTCTCGCTGGCCTTGGCCAAGCACATCCCCACCCAGGGCCTTTGCACTTGCAGTCCCCTCCCTCCCCATCCTTCCACGGCTCGCTGCCTCAGTCTTCATGCAAGCTTCTGCCCAAACCTCACCTCTCAGAAGGGCCTGTCCTGCCCGCTGTCCAGGCAGCTTCCACCTCCCATTCTGTCCCCCTCCACGGCCGCTTTGGCTGACTTCATAGCCTTTGGTGCTGCTTGACATTGTCCCCTGCGTCTGATGTCCTTCTTCCACCAACAGCATGGGCGCCACACCACAGGGGACCATTCATCCGCTTCCAGGAGGTTTAGTTTCACAGCAGGGTGCACACCCAGATCTGTGCTTGGCCCTTGAGAAGTGCTCAAAAGAGCATTTTCTGAATAAATGCCGAGTCATCGCTGTACCCTGAAGCTGCCTCACTGAAACCGGTCTCTGAATCCTCCAGCACACCCTCAGGGAGGGGGAGTGGGCTGAATTCCCTATAAAGTCACCTTCCCAAGACCCAGGAGAGAATGCACCAAGTTCACCCATAATGTGCAACCATCGCCTCCTTCCATCTACAGAACTTTCTCCATCTGCCCAAAATGAACCCATTAAACACTAACTCCCTGTTCTCCCCTCCACCCCTGCCCTAGCCCCTGGCAGCCACCATTCTGCTTTTTGTCCCTAAATATTTGATTCCTCTAGATATTTAGCATAAGTAATTTTATTTTTTTTTAAATTTTGAGACAGATTCTCACTAAGTTGCTTAGGGCATTGCAAAGTTGCTCAGGCTGGTTTTGTACTTGTGATCCTCCTGCCTCAGCGTCTGAGCCTCTGGGATTTCAGGTGTGCATCGCTGTGCCCGGCTTGTATGTCTGATTCTTTTTGCCCAGCATACTGTCCTCAGAGTTTATCCATGTTGTAACAAGTGTCAGAATGTCCTTCCTTTTTAAGGCTGAATAATATTCCCTTCTGTGTGACACCACATTTTGATTATCCATTCATCTGTCGGTGGACAGTTGGGTTGCTTTCACCTTCTGGCTGTTGTGAATCATGCTGCTGTGGACACAGGTATACAAATATCCATTCCAGTCCCTACTTTCATGTCTTTTGGATGTATATCTAGAAAAAATGGAATTGCTTGCTCTTATGTGAATCCTGTTCAAGTTTTTGAGGAACAGCCTTACTGTTTCCCAGAGGGGTACCATTTTACATTCCCATCAGCAGAGCACGAGGGTTTAAGTTTAACTACCTCCTACCAACTCTTGTTATTTTCTGTGGATTTTTTACTGATGTTATTGTTAATAACAGGTACTCCAATGGGGTAAGGTGCCATCTCATTGATTTATATTTCCCTGATGATTAGTGTTGTGCACACGTTTATGTACTTATTGGCCGTTCTATATCTTATTTTGAGAAATGTCCATTCAAGTCCTGTGGCCATTTTAGCAGTTGGCTTTTTACTGTTGAGTTGCAGGAGTTCTTTATCCAGTCTGACCACTAGCCCCTTGTAAGGCACATGTTCTGCTCATGCCTCCCCGTCCCAGCAGTTGCCTTTCCCTCTGCTGACAGTGTCCTACAGAGCGCAGGAATTTAAATGTCGATGTCTTCCAACTGGCCTATTTTTTCTTCTGTTGCCTGTGCTTTTTGCATTGTGGTCAACGAATCTTGTCAAGTCCAATGTCATGAGCTCTTTCCCTTGTGTTTTCTTTTAAGTACTTTGTAGTTTCAGCTCTTAGGATTAGGCCTTTGATCCACTTGAGTTTATTTTTGTACGTGGTGTGAGGTAGGGGTCACCATCCCGTTGACCTGACCTCCTGAGAGGAAGTATGGGCTGATAGCCTTGATTTTCCTAGTGGAGGGTTGTCCTGGTCTTCAGAGCCTCCATCCTGAGCCTTTGCCTGGCCTTGTGATGCCTTGGCCTGTGTCCACAACCCAGCGCCCACCCTCCTGAACAAGTCGGTGTTCACTGGCTGTTGATGGAGCCTGACCTTCTGATGGGCTGGGATCATGCAGGATGCCAGTGCCTTCTCTAGCCTCTCATGAGCAGCATCTGGAGATGAAGTCCTTGCTCTTTGATCAGATTTGTGCCCTTGTTTTGTTTTCAACCTTTTATTTGAAAATAATCATAGAACCACAGGAAGTTCAAAAGAGTCTGGAGAGGTCCTGTGTGCCTTTCACCCAGTTCTCCTGGCTAGATTTTACACAAATACCTCCTTTTAAAATACAACCTGGAGGGTAAAGGGCTTATTTCAAGGCAGTCTCTCAGTTGCTTTGGATAATTTAAGTTACTGGCTATCCTGATGTAACAAGATTCTTGCTGAAGCTGGGTCAGGGAGCTCGGACAGCCCTGGACAGTGGTGGAGGATGGGGAAGCTGATCAGGGCTCAGGGATGCAGGTTTCTTGATCAGCTGACTTGGAGTCTCTTCCAGTGGATCCTCCTCTGCTGAGGAGAGGTTGGCTTATCTGCGTGTCTAGCACCCAGTGGCCCTCAAACCCAGTGTGGCCCAGGAGACTTCTGTTAAACTCAGATTGCATGTGAAAAGATCACTCACCTCGGTTTCCTCTGGTCCTTTCTGTAAGAATCGATGATTAGAAAGAGACACATAGTGTGGGCAGTGTTCCTTCTTTCCTAAGATGGGGGCCAGAGAAGCTCATGAGAATGGAGAGGGAGACCCCACCCCATAGGTGGGGTCTAAGCACTTGGTCATGATGGCTTGCGATGGTGTGTCTGCCCACAGGTGTACAGAGCTGTCTTGGTGTTTCCAGAGGCTACCTAGGTAGTTGATAACTACATATATAAGAAAAAAAATACAAATATAATATAAATATAAAATTATGATCTATAACTTATCTAAATATAGTATAAATTTATAACATTGGTTTTATGATACTCTGTAACAATTTGGAAGTCCAGGCCTATGACCTGGCGCTCCCGGCAGAGCCACCCCGAGTGTACTGCAAGCTTGGCCTCGCAGCGAGTTCGTTTAGAGTGTGAAGATATTTCCACCTGGTTTCTTCTAGCAGCTTTCTAGTTTCAGCTTTTAGTTTTGCCTGGGGTAAGGTCAGGTTGGAAGTCTTTTTTTCCACGTCTGTCCAGCCATCATTTGTTATCAGGGTTGAGTGTGGACCGTTCTTACCACCGGTCTTCACTTCCAGGCGAAAGTCATCATTGGACTGGCCTTCGACTGCGTGGACAAGATGATTTACTGGACGGACATCAGCGAGCCTGCCATCGGGAGGGCCAGCCTGCATGGCGGGGAACCAGCCGTTATCATTCGACAAGGTGAGCAATGAGACACCATCGCTTTTTGGCTGTGCGGCTCTGCTGCCTGTAGCCCGTGCAGCTCTCGGTGGGAGTGTAAGGTTGCTCCCAGGGTATGGGGTTTGCAACAGGGCCACAGCCTCTGCCTCAAAGCACCACCCTTTCCAGCTCCTCTGAAGAGTGCCCCAGGGACTCATTAAATCAGAGACACCTAGCTGAGATCCGTTGCTGGCCAGCATCAGGATAATAAAGTAGAACAGGACACAGCTGTGCCTTTCTATGAGCGCTTATGTGGTCAGCTCTCAGGAACCATCGAGGCTACACTCATTGTCCGGTGTGAGCACGCATCTTCCCCTGGCAGCTGAGCCAGAGTCTCAGGGTGCCACCTTGTGCTCCAAGGGGGTTTTCCTAAAGGCAACCGGCAGATGAATCATGAAGTCAGGGGAGTCGCCAGCCAATGCTGAGCCTGAGAGTTGAGTTTGTGCCCGAGGCAGTTGTCGTGATAAGGGGCTGTCACCTCAACCTGCAACGTAGGGGTGGGTTTGACTCGCTGGATTGCCTGGGTCAGAGGAGGGCAGCAAAGCAGGCTGACCTCTCTAGGCACTCTCGGTGTTTGCTGACCGTGTGCTGCTTTGGCCTCGCCTCCCTCCAGCGTTTCACCTCCTTCCCCAAAACTTAAGGATGCCAAGCTGAGCCAAGGACTCTGCCTTGTTTTGCTGCCTCCGTCCGGCAGATCTAGACCACTCTATTTGAGCATGTTTTGTCTAGATGGAGAGCACACAACAAAACCCCAGGATCTGTAAAAGGTCCCCTGTCAAGAAGGGCCAGCAAGTATGTGTGGCTTATGTCACGCCCCATCAGCTGACTCGAGAATTTTCGTACCCGAAAGATACTGCCTTGCTGATGGTGTGCCGTGCACCATGCTCTTGCTTCCTTGTGAACTGTTCCAGTCAGAGGTGCGTCTCTACAAGATGGAAGCTGTTGTTGTTCCTTTTTACTGGGGACCGAGTGTGGCTTCTTCAGTTTCCAAGTCCTCCTTCCTCTCACAGTGGACGTTGTGGAAGATCCTGCGGCATCTCCCTGGGGCATGCTTTCTGCTTGTCCTTCCTCAGCTCCTTCCCCAGAGATGCCGCAGCGGGAATTGAGCTGAGACTGAGACTGGCTTTGCCCTTCGATCCCGAGTCCTTTTCTGGAAGCCGATGGGCTTTTAAATGCTGTCTGCTAGAGTTCCTGCTTTGGCTTAATGAGCGGAAGTTTGAAAAGGCCCTTTTGCATCTTATCTCTATTGAAAATGTTGCTGCTATTATCTACAATTGAGTTTCAAAACCCAGTGGAAGAGGGGCAAGTCAGCTTCTGCTATTTCCTGTTGCCTTTGAGGTTGCTAATCATCCAAGAAAGCTTTAAGCACAGAAAGAATGCTCTTAATAAAAAAAAAAAAAAAAAAAAAAAAGCATGTTAAGAGAAAAAAAAATGCTGCAAGCAAATTCTCCCCAGGGCAGAAACAGAACTAAACCAAAATGTGGTCCCTGTAGAAGACCACCAGGAATAGATTCACAAAGAAAGGAGAGGGGAGAGGAACTTCTGGTGGTCTCCTGGGCATGGCAGAGCGGGTGCTGCACTGGGGTGTTCAGGTGGCAGTGGGCATTTCTCCTCTCCCTCCTGACTTCCTGCAGTCTGAATCTAGAGTTTCTCCTTCCTTGCATGCATTCAAGTCCCAACCAGGTATCTGCATTAGTGTCATCATCTGTTTCCTTCTAACGCAGCGCTGCGGGGCACATCACCTTGCACCCGCCGTCTTCCCCTGTGCAGTAAGGGGACGGGCTTCCCCACCTTCCCTTTGGAATTGCAGCCCGCAGAGCAGTGTCTCCCTGGCTGGAGGAGGGAGGCTTGGTGGCTCTTGGGTTTGAGGTCAGGACCCAGGCTGCATATGGGATGTGGGGTTCCTCTGGTTGCGTAAGAAGACACTGCCACTCTCTGTGTCTGAGCAGCTCGCATCTCTCGCCAGATGTCCCCATTCCTCATGTGCATGGAATGGGTTGCTGCCTCGTGGTCTCCAGCCAAATAAAATTACACACGGTTCACTTCAAGCCAGGTCCGGCCTTCCTTTATACCTGTGTGCTGCACTGCTATCCCAAAACCGTTATCTAGGGTCTTTGCCTCTGGTCTGTCTGGAAGGCAGAGGAGCTTTTGGAGTCTGTCTCACTGTCCTTTGGCCTCTAGGGGTGTGGGGGTCCAGGCTGTCACTTCTGCACTGATAGGGGAATGTGGCATTGGGATGGCCCTCATGCCCCAGGTAGAGCAGCGTCTTCTCCTTCCTGCTGGGCTCAGTGACCCTCTCCCTTCTATTCATTTCAGGGGAAGAACCCCAAGCCGCACCAATAAAACCCTCCGTGTCATTTTTAACTTTTAAAGAATTTATAGTCAGAAAATCCTAGGGCTCTTGAACTTTGGATTAAGTCCTGAGAGCTCACCATGAATATTCTCCTACGCAGTGACCAGATGGTTGCTGGAGCCTTAGAAGACACTGGGGGTATTATTTGTTTGTTTTTTTTTATTAGATGGATATAGAGATACAATGGAGGGGGAAACATTATCAAACATTCAAGAACCAAAGTATATATACTTAGTTATCCAGGGCTAATGCCATATCACGGATGCCCAGCTTGGGTTCCCCTGTTGCTATTTCCCCCAGAAGAACTCCTGAGTTAAATGGATATCTTGTGGAGGACAGAGATCTCCTTCTGAGTGGGGGTGTTATTTGTAGCCACTGGCACCCCCCTTGTTTTAACCTATATTTATGTGAAAGTACAGCTATGGTTTCTTGAAAATATGGTTTCCCTGAAATGCCCTGGCTCCATAATTAATGAGGGAGATCTGTTGTCCCCTCACCTCCCTGAGACCTTCCCATGCCTTTCTTTGCCTGGGAGCTAAGTTCTAAGTTTACTGACCCAGCCATCCTCCTGGTCTCTGCCACACCTCCAGCCTACGCGTGTGCTGGCCTGTTACCTGAAAACCCTTATCTAGGGTCATTGCCTGACACACTCCCATTGGTCCTTTGGGAGCCAGCTTTGAGAGATTTCCCCTCCCCGAGGCCGGGTCCAGCGTGCCTCCTCCTGTCTCCCAGGAACTCAGTCTGAATGGTGATTGGCTGCGGGCTCCTTGACAGCCAGGGCCACAGCTTAGTAGTCTGGTTCACAGAGCAGTGCGCAGATCTGGACAAGGAGCGAATGAGTGAGTGGCATTCGTGCATCTGTCACTTGGAGCTGCTTATCTTACACTCAGGAAGCATTTCGCATTCCCGTTTGGTTGACGTGTGGAGCAGCACTGAGCAGCCAGATGAGCTGATCTTGGGCTGGGACGTGGCTCAGTGGTGCAGCACCCGCCTAACGTGAGGCCCTGGGTTGGTCAGGAGTACTGCAAAAGAGAAGAGCAGTCTGAGCTCTCCTGCTCAGAACAGAGCACTTGGAGCAGCCTTGTGCTTGGTTCCAGATCTCGGAAGCCCGGAAGGCATTGCCGTGGACCATCTGGGCCGCAACATTTTCTGGACGGATTCCCAGCTGGATCGAATAGAGGTTGCCAAGCTGGATGGCACGCAGCGCCGGGTGCTTTTTGAGACTGATCTGGTGAATCCAAGAGGCATCGTGACGGATTCCATGAGAGGGTATTTTTTGTGTAAATATGTGCGTGTGTCTATCTCCTCCATTTGCATCTGGTCTTTAGATTTGGTGTGAGGTTCTAACTCCAACGTTGCTCTCCCGACTTGTGTGAGTAAGGATGAGTCTACAGTTGGTGACCTACAGGTGTCCCCACTGAGATGCCAGCACTCCATTCTGGGCTCCATGTTCCAATCTTTCACCAAGAGACTTTGTAAGGTGACAGCTCAGGAAGTGGGTCCTTTCCTTATGGGCTGGAAGTGGATCAACACTCAAGTTGCATGAACCTAATAAGAGTATCAAGGTGGCCCAAATGCACCTCTATGGCTCCATCCTGGGGCAGACCCAGCTGGAGCACACTGGAGGCTCCTTCCTGTGGGTTGGCTTTCTGTCTTTCTGTTTACTGCAAGCGCTCAGTCTTCTACCCTGGCCCTGGCTCCTACAAACATCCCTTTGGGACCACATCTCCAGTGCTGTGGCCGCTCAGCAGGGGCCTTGACCAGCCCTCTTCCACCCTCTGCTGCTTGCCCTAGTCCAGTCCCCAGGGTCTGCCGTGTCCTTCTGTGTGGTGGCAGCACACTGGATATTGCAGGGTGTGTATGTTGGTGTCTGCATTTTCTTTTGTTTTGTTAATAGCTTTTTGAGATATGTCAGTTCTGCTAAAGGCAGCTGAATTTGTTAGCAACCGAATAACGAAGTTCAAGCGAGGAAGAAATCCAAGTGTCCTAGCACAATGCTTCTTAGCACCCCCAGATCCTGCTTAGGGGTTCTGTCTTCCTGTCTGCCAGTCTTGTCGTCAGATTCCTTGAAAGTGTTTTTCATAAACTTGGCCCCTGTGCACCTTCAGAATTTCTCTTCCTCCACCAGGAACCTTTATTGGACAGACTGGAACAGAGACCGCCCCAAAATTGAAACTTCCTACATGGACGGCACCAACCGGAGGATTCTTGCGGAGGATGACCTGGGCCTGCCCAATGGCCTGACCTTCGACGCATTCTCGTCTCAGCTGTGCTGGGTGGATGCAGGTGAGGGCAAGCTTGATCCTGCCCAGGGGAGTCCTTGACCTCAGGCAGGGACGGGCCAACTACGAGCCTAACCTGCTTCTGAGTGGTTCCTGTGTTGTAAAACATTGCACTAAAGTGATTATATAAATACCCGGCTACCACCTTTCATTTTGCCTCTTGGCCCACAGAACCTAAAATGATTAGTGTCTGATCCTTTGAGAAAAAGTTGGCTGACCGCTGTTCTAGCCCCCCTGGCACTGTTTACACAGTTCTACCTACATTCCCATAGCTGCCTTGTGTCCCCACAGGCTTCGATGGGACTTTGAGCCCAGGAAGCCTCCATGCGGTCCCTGCCCTGTGCCCTGCCTTGGCAGATGTGGGCTGTCCCTCAGGCTAGGGATGTGGACAGGATGGGATCATCCACCATCCCTGTCTGTGAGAGTCTGTTGCAGACACTGTATCAGGTGTCCAGGGCACGCACAGGCTGTGGGACTTGGTATGGCTAGTTGGGTCATAAACTCATACATACAAACACAGCCTCGTGACAGGCACCATGCAGGCCTTGATGGCAGGCTGTGCACGGCTGCTGACCAGAAGCAATTCTTAAGCCCTCTGAATCTAGGGAGGTAGCCCTGGAGGGGCTTCAAGAGCTGGAAGGTGGCGTTGTCCCTCCTCAGAGGAGGAAAGCCTGGAGACAGTGGAGGTGAGCTGGGACTCCTGTGCTAGCTCCCTTCTTCCTGCAGGACCAGGCGTGGGCACCTGGACACGGGGCTGTTGACAAATGAAAGGGCAAGACGGGAGGAGGAGACGGCTTGCCTGAGGTTGAGAGCAAGCGCTGCGCATCCTGAGGCCTTGCCACCGCAGTGCCGAGCTCTTCCCACCCTGGCCCTCCTTATGCTGCTCTGTGACACAGAGGACCCATTTCCTGTGTGAACAATGAGCGCCTTGTTTTGCTACACGCAGGCACCCACCGGGCGGAGTGCCTGAACCCGGGTCAGCCCGGCAGACGCAGGGTTCTTGAAGGACTCCAGTATCCTTTCGGCGTGACGAGCTATGGGAAGAATCTCTATTACACGGACTGGAAGACGTAAGTCCACTGCGTCAGTGGGCCCTGGGCAGGCTGCTGTGACACCCCCCATCTCCGGGAGGCCAGGCCCTTCCCTTCAGGCTTCTTGTCTTGACTTTGAGCCTTCAGAGACGTCCTCTCACTGTCGCGCTTCTGGTTGTGATAGTGGAGGGTGGAGAAAGAAGGAGAACCAGGCTCTGGCGAGAGCAGGAGAGGCCAATTATCACCTGGATGCCCCGGCTGGGCATTTCTTGTCTGTAAACTGGGGTTTCCTGAGCCTGTCTCTTGTTTCACAGGAGCTGGTCCACGGTCATTTAGCTGAGATGCTCTATGCCTGCTTCATGCCCCTGCAATGTCCCAGAGTTTCTTCTTGACCACCCCTTCCTACAGATGGAGAGTTAGCCTGAGGAGGTAGCTGACCAGGGCCTCCTTACACACCCAGGTCTTGCCTGGAATTTAGAGTAGGAGGGAAGAGCCAGCTAACCTATGCCCTTAAGAAGCCAAACAAATGTAAGCTTGACCCTCAGGAGTTGGGAGGGATGCCTAGGGCCCCCATGAATATTATGGCCTCTAGTTTATCCCCAAACTGCCGGAGAGGCTGCCCTGTGGAGAAAAAGTCAAGCCACCAGCTGTGTTCTGAACCCCTGCCTTTTGGTGCTTTGTAGGAATTCTGTGGTCGCTATTGATCTTGCTATTTCCAGAGAGACGGATATCTTCCATCCCAACAAGCAGACCCGGCCATACGGCATCACCACTGCCCTGTCACAGTGTCCCCAAGGTAACTCACCTGGGCTGAAACTCAGTGGGGTTGGGGATCCTGAGGCTCAGAGTCCAAGTTCTGGTTGCCAGCTATATGGCTGCTAGTTGCCTGCTCACACCATGGGAGACCTGCAGCTCCTTCCACCAGGGCTCTGCATGACTGAGGGAAGTGGACAAAGTGGGGAGAGTCTCAAGTCTTGGGCTGGGCCTAGAAGTGCTCGGTCTTCAGGTTCCAAATAGGAACCTTAGTGTGCCTGCGCTTGGCCTAACAGCAGCAGCAGTTAGCCTGACGTGATGTTTGCTGTGAGCTAGGCTCTTGACATACATCACCTCCAAGTTCACTCAGGCTTCGTAGCAACCCTGAGCAGTGGGCACTAGTGTTATGCCCATTTTATAAGCAGCTTGCACAGTCACACACTCACAGTGGCAGGGTTGCAGGTAGGTCCAGGTGCCTGGCTCGCGAGACTGCTCTGCTGCCTCTCAAAGGCCTCTCTTCTGACCCATTTCCTACTCACTTTCCTCTGCCCAGTCAGAGTGAAGATAGGCTTGCAAGCTAGACAGTGAGTACTTTGTCCTTTAAAATTCCGGCTCCGTGTTGGAGGTGGAAGCCCTCCCCGAGGTCTAACAGCTTTAGTGGTGAATCTGTGTAGCTGCCAATCAGGAATCTGTGTTTTTTCCAGTCTGGAATAGTGACGAGGGAACAAGGAAACCTCTGCTTCGCTGAGTGCTGAGCAGTGTTCCTTCTTCCCCTGGAGCCCTCATGAGCTTGGCCTCCTGGAAACCCAGAAGGGGTTAGTAGGGAGGCCACTCTCTTAGATGGCTGCAGCATCAGGCTGGAGAGGAGCTGTGGGACTGATTTCTGCCTTTTCCAGGCCACAACTACTGCTCAGTGAACAATGGTGGCTGCACCCACCTCTGCTTGGCCACCCCAGGGAGCAGGACCTGCCGTTGCCCTGACAACACCTTGGGAGTTGACTGTATTGAGAGGAAATGAAGACCAGAGAGACTTGTCCCCCTCCAAGTATTTCACAGCAACACCCTACTTGAAAGTACTTGTCCAGACTGAAAACTGTCCTCCAGCTGAGGACCACTGGGCCCAGGTCTAGCCCAGCCTGAGCCACAACAACTTTCCCCTCATGCTTCTCCAGCACCTACGCTCTGGGCTTCTGCAATGGGAAATCTCTACTCCTACATGAGGGCAGGGTCACCCACTCTTGCTCCAAGATGAGCTTATAGAGTCCCAGGTGAAATTTATGTGCTCATCCAGTGCCCTAGGCCCTTTCCCCCGGGGAAGTCAGACTCTCCACAGGCCTGAGTGGCCCACTTCCCTGTGGCCTTACGAGCTCAGCCTTGACTCTGAGCCACTCACCTTCCTGGCAGCTCCTGGACACACCAGCATGCCTCGGCGAGGTCGTGAGGGAGGGAGGAGGAAGCCCTCCCATACTTTCTCTTATACCATCTTTCTCACCACCTTCATCCTGCGTGAGATGACGACTGTAGTGAGCATGCCCTGCCTTTTGATCTCACCATCCTAAGGACATATGGGTATTTAGTGGTTGATAATGAGAATCACCCCCTGGATAAACATTGGCATTGCAGCCGTAGCATTTGGTAGTCAGCTGCTCAAGTTGAAGAGGTGCTCTGTGATAGGAATTTTGAGATATTGAGTCAGAGGTTTGAAGATAAGGGATTGTTTTGATGTGCCTTATATTATACCAAAGATTACCAAATTATTAATCTTCTCCCAAAGCACCTGCTTCTGTGCCTCTGGTCACTGATGCTGTGCTGGTCTGCATCCCCAGTGGGGGCACCTGTGTTCAGTCTCCTAGTGGAAACTCGTTTGAGGCACAGGCTGGGACTGGTTCCAGATGATGACCTATCACAGGCCCCCCGCCCCCCGCCTCTCTCCTCCATGCCTGAAAAACCGGTTTACTCTCAATCATGAACTCACTTCTTTGTTTCTTCCTCTATCTGTGGCCTTTGCTGGCTATATTCTCATTTAAAGACATACTACAGGAAGATCTAGTTGAGTATTTATATCAATGGTCCAGACCTTTAATTTCTCATTGGGCTAATTCAAGGGACAATTGCTGCATTTCATGTTTATATTCCTAAAATTCATTTGGAGAAAAAGCTCCTGGCCATATGAGTAGCTAATGTTATCATTTTTTCCAGCTGCTTCCCAGATTTCTAAAACAACAGAGTGTTTGGATTGAAAATTGAGAATAAGGAGGTTGAGGGAGTACAGCGTGGAGCAAGGGGACAGAGACAACTCAGGGGGAAGCAGCATAAAGAGACTGATGGAGAACAGGAAAGGAGAAGCCAGAGGAAGGGGTGGGCCGGGGGCCCTAAGAACAGCAATAACAGAGCCCTTAAATAATGCCAAAGAGAGAGTGGAACATTTTTGCCAAAGAATGCTTACCCTTGAGAATGTAGGAGCTTTTGCCTGAAATTCTCGTGAAAGAGATCCCCCCTTTCTTTAAACCTCATGGTGCCCTCAGCAGTCTCAGCACTCCAGCCCCTCCTACTTCTGTCCTCCCCTGTCTCTGCAGGAAAGCTGAGTTGGGAGAGTGGCTTTCCCTGGATAATTGGAGTTCGAGAGGCAATATATCCCCAAGGATCACAAAATTTGGGGAACACGTGGGTCTTATGTTAGCCCAACCCAATACATTAGTCTTTTTATATTTATCATTCCATATCAAGTCCTGTATATCAAGTGTTCAACATGATGTTGTATAATTTTTATAACTTCTATTCATTTCAGTAGACTCATTCTAAAATGTTTTAAATGGTAAGCTCTTAAACTGTGGAAACCATTGAAGGTGCTTATTAACTGTTCACCCAGATTTATACAAATGTTGAGTGATTCCTTGAGTTTACAGCTGTACAAATATTAGTGCAGAAAATAAAAAAAGTTAAAAATAAAATCTTCCTGTGTTTTTTTTTTGAACGAAGAGATGTCCTGTTGGGAGGCAGATTCATGATGGGAAAATAGATCAATTCATAGTTTGCTAAACCTGGGGGACCCAGAGACTCTTCCCCAGTGTTACAATGAGTTGTACATTTCCCATATAGTCCAAAAAGACTTAGAGGCTTGTAACTGTCTTAAAAAGTTATCATATCACAGGCCCAAAGCCACGCTATTTCACTTTGTTTTCATTTTTTAGAATATATATTCTCGCTTCAGGTAATAGAATTTCCTGCTTCAACTCTGAAAAATGAGGTCTCCCTGACCTTCAGGAACAGGTAAGATGCTTTCCTGAAAGTGGCCTGATCTGTTTTAAGAGGACACCCATGGACAGTGCCACCTGTGTCCATGGGAGGAACGGGAATGGCCTCTGAGCTGGACAGAGGAAAGGGGACTGGGGTGCTCTGAGCTTGGTTGTTGCAGAGTCGGACATCAGTACGTGAGGACCTCCCTGTGAAACGTCAACTGTCAGTGGAACCAACATGCAGCCTGCCCTTGTGAGTTGCTGGAAAGGGACACTTGTCTCAGGGCTAAACTTTCCAGGATTTTATTCTGGTCATAAAACTTGGTCTCCAAGGTGACATCAGTGACATCAGGGAAGAGGTAGAACAGGAAGCTCCAGAAATCCATCCATCCATCTCAGATTGACAGCTGGACTTGCTGGACTTCTGAAGCAATTGTCTTGTGACTGGATGCAGCAGAATGCTCAGCACCCAGGAGACCGGAAGAGGATGGTATATGTCACTGAACTTCAACAGTGGCTGTGTTGTGTCCACGCTTCCCCATCTCCCAGCCCAGGACTGGCTGCCCATGTGCCCGGTATGGCCTGCCGGAGCCATGGTGGGTGGTAAGGACTTGGTTCTCCAAAAAAGTCAAGATTATGTACTGGAATTGTTAGGCCTGGAGTGGTGGCTCAGTGTTTGGAGTGCTTGCCTGGCATGCACAAGGACCTGGGTTCAAACCTCAGCACCACATACAAAACTGAATGTTGGAGAAACAAAAACAAGATGAAAAAAATAAAATTGATTCTCTCTCTCTTTAAAAAAAATATAAACACGTGTGTGCGTGCGTGTGCATGCGTGTATGTGTGCTTGTGTGTATTGCCAAATCTGATCCTTGAGTCCTGGCTCCTAGAAGAAAATCTTGATGCCACTGGATTTGGCAGGGATTTCTTGGATATGACATCAAAAGCAACAGTGGGTTCAGTTTCAGTCCTCAGCACCGCCAGAAATAAAAAGAAAAAGAAAGAAGGAAAGAAAGAGATTAAACACAAATAACAAAAGAAAGAAGTTGGTGAATTGGACTTCACAAGTTAAAAGTGTGCATCAAAGGATTCTGTCAAGAGAGTGAAAAGACAGTCCATCAAAAGGAAGAGAATATTTGCAAATACAATATCTGGCAGTACTGATTACTATTTTAATTGTATTTCTGATTACTATCCAGAAGTACAAAGAACTAAAACTCAATGACAAAAGTGGAAAAAAACCCAATTAAAAAATCAATGATGGATTTGGATAAATGTTTCCATAAAGAAGACGTACGATTGGCCAATAAGCACGTGAAAGAATGCACGTGGGAAAGCTTCCCAGCGTTAAAGCGCTCGCATGAGGGAGGCCCTGGGTTCAGTCCCCAGCACTGCATGGAGAGAGGAACAAGCTTCCATATCGTCAGTCATTAAGGAAATGCAAATCAAAACCAAAATTTGGTACTGCTTCATATTCTTTAGGAGGAAAGACACAAAACAAGTGTTGGAAAGGAGGTGCAAAAATTGGAATTTCTCTGGTGGGAATGTAAAATGGTACAGACTTTCTGGAAAACAATTTGATGGTTCCTCAAAATGTTGAGTACAGGGGCTGGAGCCGTGGCTCAGCAGTTGCGGTACTTGCCTGGCATGTGTGACGACGCGGGTTCCAACCCTAGCACCACGTACACAACGAAGTGTCAGAGCAACGAAAGTAACATGAAAACCTAAATAAAATTGTTTCTTTCTCTCTCTCACTGTCCCTCTCTCTCTCTCTTATTTTAAATGAATACAAAATTACCTTGTGACCCAGTAATTCTACTCTGAGGTATAAAGCTACAGAAATTGGAAGGGAGGGGAGCAGATACTTGAAAACAATATTCACTGCAGTATTGTTCCCGATAGCCATCAACAGATGAATGGAAAGATAATTCCATTCATGCATGTTCATGCATATTCATGCATATTCATGGTATGTGCCAGCAATGTACACACATGCGATTCAGCCATAAGGAGTGAAGTTCCGTACCTGCTACAATATAGATGAATTGCAGAATTGCTATGCTTCATGAAATGAGCCAGACACGAAGGAACAAGTATTATATGAGGAATCTGGACTAAGACAAGGAAGGCAGGAGTCAGTGGGATAAGTTGAAAACAGCAGGCAAGTTGAGGGTGAAGCACAAGAGGGCGCCACCCACCATTGCCAGCCTCCAGGATGGAGGATAGAGTCAGGAACCACAGAGCAAAGTCACTTCCAGAAGTTGAGAACAACTCCTGGCAAATGGGGACCTCATTCCCACAACCCCAGGAAACTGAGTTCCTCCCCAGCTGGATGGGCTTGCGAGTGGATTCTTCCCGGAGCGTCTGGCAAGGGCTTCAGCCCTACCCTGTCTGTGGCCTCCTCATCCCGCCCACCTGACCTACTGGATCCCTCCTCACCTACTCTGCAGATGGGCAAGGTCCAGCTGTCCGGCCTCCTCTAAGGGAGACTGGGCAGTCAGTGGTGGTTCTTTCTTCTTCATGGCTGCCCCTGCAGAGGGCCACGCAGGATGCAGGAGTCACTGTCCCCCATCCGCAGCCTCTGCTCCACTCCAGAGCAGGTCAACGAGGGTGGCCTCCATCTCCTTCGCTCCTGCTCTGCTCTGAGCTCCTCTGGGGCAGTGGGGGTTGGGGCTGCAGGTCTTTTCTGTTTTAACCTTCACTTGCAGTCACATCAGCCATAGTCCTCCCCAGAACAAAAGGAGGCCCCAGTGGTCTCTTCCTAAACACGAAGTCAAAGGTTGGGACACCCCCAGGCAGATGCCTCAAGTGAGCAGCTTCTCTAGTGCGCACACCCACACACACTCAGAGGCTAAGAGCTCAGTAAGGAACCAATTCGGGCACAACCCACCCATAGATGGCTCTGCAAACTCACCACAATCAGGGTCCCAAAGCCAGAGGGGTCCCCTCTCTTTCAAGGCCATTTGACCTCATTACTATAGCAATGAAATGCTCTTACTCGAGGAACAAAGGTTCTGGGGTCCCAGAAGGCCTTCAGTTCTTTCATTCATCCATGCACAGTTTCTGTTTAAAAACTGTCTTGTGATGGAGCACCCGCTCTGTGCTCGGGTGGAGAGCCCCCCCACACCAGTGCTGCATTTGGGGTTTCCGAGGGGTGCAATGTTCAGTTTCGTCTTTTCCCTCCTGGGAATCAGAGGGTCTGCGTGACGCCAGGCTGGCTCAGTGCGGTGCTCCTGGACGTACGAGAGGGTCACGTCCTGCTAAACCCATTGTAAATTGAAAACCCTTGTAAGTGCAAAATACACCCCACACCTCCCCTGCCGGGTATCCTGGCCTAGCTGCCCAGCGAGGGGCTGCCCAACCCCGTGAGGGAGGATGGCACTGCACGTGTCCAGCCAGGGGAAGAGCCGAGATCAAAGCGCAAAGTGCGGTTTCCACTGCTTGCACTATCGCGAAGTCAATCTTAATTCAAACCATCATAAGTCAGGGCCCCCAGCCGAATGGAAGAACGGGAAGTGATGTGAGGATGTAGAGCCACTCTTCATTTAGAGGAGATGGAGTTCACCCACATTCACCCAGGAGCTGAGCCAGTCCTTCCCTGGTATTGGCACTTGCCTGGGGGACGAAGTGTCCTATGTCTACCCCAGGTTGCCCACCACCTGCTGGTCCTGTGAGTCCATGCCATCCTCCTCCTCAGGGGCTCCCCAGGGCAGGCAGAACACAGGGCAGGCGCTACACATGATGAAAAGTGATTATGCAGACTGGAGGCCTTGTCACACCCAACCAGACAGAGCCGGAGATCAGAGGAGGGCACAGGCCACATGTCTGCTCCAGGCTGTCTGGCAAAACCAGTCCAACCAAGCAAGGCGCTGTGATTTAAGACAAATTCTATCAGGTGACTGCGGCTGCTTGCTAAGGGACTGGACCCCCAAACACCTTGCACACCCCTCCCCCTAGTAAAACCCTAACTTTGTCTCTTGTTCTCCAGACCTATTGGAGGCCACCCTGGCCTGGCCTGGGTCCTAGATCACAATCCTAATTTTTATGTTATTCCCAAATAAAGCTCTCATTCGTGGAGATCCATCTCTGTGTTTTTATTTGACTCTGTCACCCTTCACGGGCCTCCGCAGCACCATGGCAGGCATGGCAGGTGGTGACACATTCCTGTCAGTTTACACAGAAGCAAATCATTTTTAAAAATATTATTTTAATCATACGAATTCATGGGACACTTGTGATAACCGATACATGTATACAAAGTATAATGATCAAATCAGGGTGGATGACATTTCCATCCACTTAAAAATATCTTAAACGCAGAGTAATTACACATTTTTAGGAGGCCCTTACCATGGACCACCACTACGACAGGCTTTTGTTAAGGTGACACAGGGATTAAGAGCCAAAAAGCCTTGAACAACAGGTTGTGGGAGCGACTTGCCAGGTGCCCAGCATAGTCATTCAGTTTAAATCCCCAGCTGGTTCCCAAGGCAGTTCCAGAACACACCACATGAGGGCAGTCAGAGCCCTCAGTGTCTGTCTGGGGGAGGTTCTTAGAAAGCCACCAGCATTCAATCATGGGCTTCACCTGGATGACCCTGTCTAATCCCAGTGACCTCCGACCTCCTTGGTGGGATCAAGTTTCCATCTCTTCAATGGGGATTAACCTCCAACATGAGTTGCTGAAGGGATGAACCATAGTAGGTCCCCGCAGCCCAGGGGCTTTCCCGAAGTGAGCACCACCGTGGAAAGTCACAGGTGGTAGTGAGCAGGGATTTGCAAGGGAAAGTTTGTTAGCAGGAGAGTGGAGTCTAGGTCTTCAGCAGCTTTCCCCTGTGGTTCTAAACACGCCGTGCGGTGGCTGTGGTGCCCACCAGCCCTGCCACGCTGGCCCTCCTGCCCTTAATAAAGGTGCCTCTGACATGCATGAAGGACATGGCTGCAGAGGAGCTTCTGGGGATGTGGCACCAGACATACATGGTGGCATCTGATAACTGTGACTTTGCCCTTCCAAATACGGCAACCAAATCAAGGGTCAAAAGATAAATGAGTTACAAGACTTGAGTATCACCTGCATTAACAGTTTTCTTAATATCCAAAGGGGCAGGAGTGGATGGGTTGGGATTTTAGTAAAGATTCTAAGTGCGATCTGCTCTTAGGAACCTAGAGCCGCATTTCTTTGGTTGCTTTGGTTAAACAAAGTAAAGAAGAGTATGTATCTTTTGTGGCAACCACCTGGCCCCTTCTCACAGTCTCAGTGTCCTCTCCTGTGAAATGTTTATTCCAGGAGCACCCAGACGTGAGGACATCTCAACCTTTCCTGTCAAGATGCTTCTCAGGACAGAAGGGTTGCACTGCACCTGTGGGTCAGGGTGTTAGGTTGATTCCAGGCAGCTGGTGGGGGCAGAGCATCAGGGAATCCACGAGCACGTGGTGAAAGGAACAACTAATTAGATGCTGGCAGACAAGCCCCAATGGCGTTTGCCAATCACTCAGTGATTGATGGGAGTTACCAGCCAATCTGAAGGACTTCCTCTGCCCACCCCAGATAAAGTTCCGGCCTAGCTGGAGCCATGTGCCACTGCCCCCACCTGCCCTCACTCTGCTGGGGCGGTGAATCTGGCCCGAGAGTCATTGATCCCAGCAAAGGCTTTGCTCAGCTGCTTTTAGGCCTGACTCCTTCTCAAACCCTTGCGCCTGATTTTACGTTTGGTGCCAAAACATCCATGTTTTTCCTGATTTTATACAGGGGGTGGTAAAGACAGGTGTAGGAGGCGCCTGGGGAGGGGGGTGCTTGTCTTGCCAAGAGTTAGACATTCCTGGGCACTGTGTTTTAAAATCCACGTGAATCTTTCATTAAACTTCATAGTATATAAAATCTTAAATATAAAATAATATTTTAGCTCTTTAGCACCTGCTACTTGTTGAAATGTGGTCTTCTAAAGACATTTGAAGTGCTAACCGCAGCTCCTCAAAACGCGATACTTGGAAATAAGTTCTTTGCAGATGTAAGGAAATTAAGACAGGTTATCAGGGTGAACCTTAATCTAACAGGCCAGCATCCTTATTAAATGGGGAAAGTTGGACACAGATGGACACGCACTCAGGGAGAATGCCATGTGATGATATCGACAGAGATCAGGGTTCTGCAGGTACAAGAGAAGGGGCGCTGAATTCGGCCAGCACACCCCTGGGGTGGGGGAAGCCAGTGCAGAGCCCGGCCAGACTCTCCCGACAGCCCTCAGGCACAACCCTGCCAACACCTGGAGCTCAGACTCCACTCTGAGGACTGTGAGATGAATTTCTGTTATTTAAGCCAGCCCAGCAGACTAGCAAACCATCAGTCCACCCTGACTCTAGAGGGAGACCCACTGCTGTTGGCCCACATCTCTCACCCTCCCACTGGATGCCCAGCTCAGGAGACACAATGGAGGAGCACAGAGCCTAAAAAGGCCATGAAAATGCACAGGAAAGCTCTTTATAAGTTCCTGAATGGTAGGAAAAGTCCCACTGTTGCTAGAAGTGGATGGGAAAGGCAAAGAGGCTTCTGGGAAATGATGACAGCTAGTGAGTCAAGACAACAGATCCATAGGCTTGGACATCCACCAGGGTGCTCAGCAAAGTCACTCAAGTCTCAATCAGCGCATAAAGCACAGAAGCTGCCTCCTTAATTGTCCCTTGTAAATTGGCTCAGCGCACAGGGTATTCCAGTGTAATTCTCACAGATGCAGCGTCAAAGGACAGCAGCTCTCTATTGAAGGTTGGTATTGATCCTCCAAGCCCACGCTACGTGCACACTCCCATGGCAAGACATGGAACTTTCCATGGTCTCCCATGGAAAGACAAGGAACAGACGTCCAGGAAAGGATGGCACTTACCTTGTATTTTGGCAGTGTTCAGATGTGAGCATATTCCCAAGGGAGAAGAAGTTTGGGCCAATATTTTGTTCAATGGAAAAAGTCCAGAAGTAGATTTATAGTACCAACACTGGAAGCCATTGAGCACAACTGTTTTGAATGCTGGGAACAGCTTATATCTACGTGACTTCGGGCATGTAGAAAGCATGTAGACGGACTCCAGCCAGCTTTCATAACAGCAGCTGCATGGTACCAAAGCAAGCTTGGGCAGTACAGGTGGACACAGACACAAACACCTTAGAACAAGGCATGGGCCAGCCTGGCGGGAGACCAAAGGCTCTGCTTCACTCCTGAAAAGAAACAAACTACTCAACAAATCCTAGGTTTCCTATTGTCACTCATCTAGATGTAAATCTTGGTACATCCAATTTGAAGAAAGTGCCATGAGAATGATATGAAATTCTAGCACCGTTAACCACCCCAGGCCAGGGATAAGCAAAGACTACCTGCCAGGCAACACCAGGAGGTTTTCTTTTCGTCGTTTTGGGTTTTTGGTCTTCACTTGCCATTTCAATTCTGGGGAAGGCATGTTCAGAGCAGTGGTTCCCAACACTTTTCTTTTTTGTAATTTTTAATTTTTTTATTTGTTCCATAATCTTACATATTGGAGGGAATCATGGTTACATATTCATGCGTACATGGATATTGACAAAGTAAGTTAAGGCTGATCCTAGTCCAGGATTTCCCTGCCTTCACCCACTCCCCGATCTCATGTCTTCTCTGTAATACCGCCATGTTATAGACAGAAGTAGGCACATACATGTCTATTAATTTTTGAAATTTCTGAGTTTCTCTGCCTGCCTGTGTATAGTTGGGCTTCTCATGGGAGTGAAGAGTTCCCAGTTGCATGGATAACTCCCCTTGTCCCTTCCTCCCTGTCTCCTTCCCTTCTCCCCCCATCTTCATAGTTATGGTTCCCCGGCTTATGTGAAATTTCAACTTTGGTGAGTTTATTAATTAAACTTATCTAACTTTCATCCTGTCTTAGGTTTAACTCTAGCTTCCACATATGAGAGAAAACATTCAGCCCTTAAGTCTTTGTATTTGGGATATTTCACTCAGCATAATTTTTTCCACTTCCACCCATTTGGCTGCAAATGCCATGATATTATTCTCTCTAATAGTGGAGTAATTATATATATATATATATATATATATATATATATATATATAACCACAGTTTTTGAATCCACTCATCCAGCAAGGGTCCCCAACACTTTCAAGCAGGTTAGGTTTTCTTTCTAATGTCAACAAATGTTTCAGGATCCTGTTGAAATAGCTTTAAAAGAAAAGAGGAAATAATGCAATGGGGACCCTCAGTTGGCCCTTCTAAATAAAGTTGCTTATTATCCTCAGACCAGCTAGACACATTGAAGAGGGCCACCCACATAACTGCCTGACTGTAGGACTGTATTTGCAAGGTCTCCTTCCAATAGGATCAAGGAACGGCCACACAGGACTCCTGGCCAAGGTCCCAGGTTTGCTAGTACATGCTTCTGTTGCATGCCCAATGATGGTGGCTGTGGACACAATGACAAGCCCAGGGCAAGGTCTCTGGGGGACCTTGAATCTTGGCTCAGCTCCTCTCTGGCACCATGGCTAATCTCTGGGGGTCTCCATTTCTCTTCTGGAAAGATGCGTTGCAGGGCAGTGATCTACAAGAGGCAAGGCTCCCCACACAGAACCGTACAGGTGGGAACAGTTGCTGTTGGAGCCTTAAGAGAGGCCCAATTCTCACCCACCCGAGACTTCCTGGGAACAGAGAGCAACTGGGTGTGAGGAGAAAGGCTGCGATAGCTGCACCCTGGACAAGACACCGCCTGTCCTTCCGGGCATTCAGAACTCACCATCTCCATCTCATTCCTCTGCAAGTCTGATCTCTGAGACTGGGATCACACCTAAGATTATATTGTTTTTGTGGCTCCCCACAAGTGATTTCCCTGTGCAGTGGGGGTGAGAACCACTGAAAAAATTCTGGAAAACAAAAGGCCTGTTGGGGTTTTGAAGGGCCAGTGCTGCATCCGTTGATCACTTTGGGGGTGGGTCACCATCTCAATAACACCGAGACTTGCAATCTATGAACATGGACTGTCTCTCCATTTATTTAAAAGGGCTAACTTTTTGAGCGCCTGTTACACTGACTTAGTAATGTAAATCACAGATGCTCTGCATTTTACTGAGGCAGCATCGGAGCCCAGAGTCATCAAGAGACCTGTGAAGATGACAAGGCTGGAGGCTGGGATTCTGGGCTCGTCTGTCTAATCTGTGTCAGCTTCTCTCCTTTGGCTCTTTTCATTATAAAGTGACCAATAGCACCCCAGCCAGCATTGGGTTAGCGGACCAACAGAAAGCAACAACTCTGTTTTGATGAACTAAGAAAATGATTTATTCTGAGCCACATATGAGTGCCTGCAGCCCTGGAAGACAAATTCCCGTTACCTGGAGCAACACAGTTCCTTCCTGGAAAGAGTTACCTGAGCTTTTACAGAAGAAAGGCGGCGGCTCATCAGCGACAGACTACGAAGGAGGAGGAGAAACCTCGTCTGTGAGATTTGGATGTTACCACATTCTTAGCTTCTGGCTTTGTGGAAAGCTTGGCCTACATCCCAAGAGTTTTATCCAGTAGTCGCAAGAATGCCGGGCCAGGCACAGGGGTTGATATTAAATGGCTGCAAGAGGGGGCTAAAGCTGGGCAGGCAGTTTGGCTCTTGATCTGTACCACTCTCCTACCCCAGGCACCAATCCTGGGCCAGCGTCAGGCTGCGGCCTCTGAATACGCAGCGGCTTCCTTGGACATCTTTAATTCACCAGGGAGTTTCATTAGCACAATCAGCGATCTTCAACAGGAGGTGTGACGGAGAGGGAGTTATCTGTAGTGACATAGAAGTCGGTCCAAGATTCAGAGATCGTGAAGAAGGAAGTCACGGAAGTCTGTACAGTCTATGACCTATTTCTTTACCACCCAGACATGTTTGGGTGCACATAGGGAAGGCCTGGAAGGAGACCCCAGAAGTCCCTAGCAGTGCTGCTCTGGGGACGGCTATGACGGTGGCAGGTTTCAAGAGGAGGACTATGACTGATCTTCTACTGTTTCTGTTGCCACTTGAAGGTTCCACTATAAGCATGTGTTGTTCTTGCAATTAAAAGAACTTCTAGTTGAGAGAGAGGTGGGGAAAGATCCCCTAATGGTGCCGATTGCAGGGCCTTGAAAACAGGAAGTTGCCCACGTCCCCTCCACAGCTGGGGTGACTGTGGGGTAATGAATTCCGTCCTCCTCTCAGGGGAGGAAGATTACAGAGCCGCACAGGTGCACTCCAGAGGGAGCCAACTGACACCAGTCCCTCCACAGGGTCCTCAGGAGGCTGCTGCGCCTGGGTTAGGCCTCTAGCTGTGCCCTGAGGGCTCAGGCCACTCACCTCTCCAGGGCTGCCCCGCCTGGGCTGCAGTGACCTTGCGGCAGTTCTTCTTGGGGATGAAGGTTCCCTGTGAAGGTGACAAAGAGGAAGCTGTGGCCCTGACAGTGAGAGTGTGGTGCAGGGAGGCCCCTTGTCCTTTGCCCACTGGGCACTAGCCCACTCTTTTAAAATAAGGACATCAGTCGTATTGCGGTAGGGCCCACCCGAATGACCTCATTCTACCTTGGTTTCCTTCATAAAGTCCCTGTCTCCAGACAAGGTCCCTTCTGAGGTAACCAGGGATAAGGACTTCAGTACATGCTTTCAGGGGAACACAACTCAACCCATAACCCCAGAACATCCACTGGCCACTGGGTGAAGTTCCATCACCTCAGGAGATGGTTACCGTGCACAGGGGTGAAAGCAGAGCTAAGGTCCAGAGCTCCTGGCTTCAGGTGGACTCATCCTGCCTCCCATGGCTCAGTGCCCTCCCCTCTCCCAGCTCTCCTTGGGAGCTCCTGCCTGATTTCCACCCCAAGACTGTCTTCCTTCCTGGGATCATCCGCTCACCGCCTGCACTGGTCACACTGGCTGAGTTGGGAGTGAGTCAAGAGGAGAGGCACATAACAGATGTGGCCGCTCTGGGGTGGGGAGCCATGGCGGGTGGCATACAGCAGCTTGACAGTGGCCAGCATGGTGAGCGTCCCTCATGGATTACTTTCTAAAGCTTCTCCCAGTGGTGGCTCCAGAGAGTCTGGATTGGTTTATAAATAAGTTGTTTTGAAGAGATTAACTGAACTGTGCCTCCATGGGACCCATTGAGTTAATTGGTCATTTGAGTGGAACAGGTGAGAGTGTGACTCTGGAATAACAGCTGCCACCCACTGGCCCTAGAAAATGCCCTTGTAAGGATGGTATGGTTTTAGAGAAGACCCCCCACCCTGCCTCAGGCTAATGCAGGGCAGGCTGTTGCAGCCCAGGCCCTGCCCACAGCCTGGGGGAGCAAGGACAGCAGTCCTGCCAGGGGCTGGTTTGGACACCCATGGGTGGTAGGAATATTGCTGCCATGAGCAAAATTGACCACCGTTCATACGGCATCACTACATGGAAAGCACATTGTTCACCAGCTGGGTGCACCAACCTAGCTCAGAGTGGGCCCGCAGGCATAGGAGGACCCAGTGCAATGGGGGGCCAGGGCTTTAGGAGGACCCACCCAGTGCAGTGGGGACCTGTGAGCAGAGCCAGCAGGCTCCTGAATCATGGGGTGATTACAGAGGGTCTGAAAGAAAGTCCCTGGGCCTCAGGAACTGAGAACTTTGTTCTGGGCTGGTCCCTGACTCTGCCCAGGGATGTGATTGATCGCAGCCATGGAGATGTGAGTAGCAACAGGTGGGCATGCTCATCCTCCAACTAGACCTTCTACTCAGAGGTGAGTAGGCGATGGAGGAGGAGAAATGATTCTACTTAGTGAATATAAATGGCTATGTCTTGCCTCTTTCCTGAAGCATTCGTGATCGCAGTGGTATCTTAAGGTAAATGGTGTTCCGTACGGTGAAGCTCTGTGCTCTGAAACAGTCCACCTGAAGGTCCCGTGACCACTTCCACCTCAGGTCTCCTTCACCATAGCTAGAAGTGAAAATGGGTGGGTGGGGCTGGAGCAGTGGCTCAGCAGTTACGGTTCTTGCCTGGCATGCTTGAGGACCACAGTATAAACCCCAGCACCACATACACAGTGAAGTGTCATGGAAGCAAAAGCCAGATGAAAACATAAAATTGATTCTCTTTCTCTCTCTTTCCTCTCTTGAGAAAAAAAGAAAATGGAATTTAAAGGAAGCAGCCCTAGGCAAAGCAACCTGCCTCCGCAGACCTGGGGTGCCAGGCCGTCTTGGGTGTTAGAGCCTGTCTTCCAGCAGTGCTTCCAGCTGGGCTTCGTGATCGTCGGCTGCAAGCTGAATCCTTCACACTCGACTCCCTAAGCTCTGCAAGCCCTTGCTGCACCTGAGGGTTACAACTGCAGATCACCTCTTCTGCTTTGAGATGCCCTGGCTCTGGGGGCTTAAGCGAAGGAGACACTGACCCTGCCACCCACCCTGGGGCCACGCATCATGGCCCACTGTTAACAAGTGCTTGTTTGAGGAAGGCCACCTCTTCAGAGAGCTGTGACTGGGCCTGGTGTGACTAATGTGTAGGTCCCCTTCTTTTTCTCTTCTGTAATCACCCTAGAGCTTATATAGGACTGATGAGTCTGCAGAGTCATCAACTTGGGGAGAAGGCTGCTGTGCAGAGTGTGGATCCCAGGCTCTGCCAAGGCTGAGAAAAACCCATCATGGGGCCATTTCACTTCTGACGCCCGCATCCGGTGAGGAGGCCTGTCCAGCAACTGTCCCTTGGCATTTCTAACAGGCTTTCTGGAACGTTGAAGAGAACCCAGGGTGAAGCCCAGGCCTTCAGTAAGTGGCTGTGTCCTGCTGCCTTTCCGAGAGCCAGCTGTCTCCTCTACGCAGGGGCACGGGGCCCTGATGGAGAATCCTACAGGAATGTAGGAGGGGGACACCATTTAGCCCTTAAAGCACAAGTCTGCACGCATGTGTGGTTTGTGGTGTCTGAGTGTGGCAGGCTGGGGTGCAGGAAAAGGGGTACTTTACAGAAAGCCAGCGATTCTGGAGGACAGGCCGAGAAGCCACCTTCCCTGTGAGTTCCATGTGTAAGAAATGGGACTTTCCTCTGGCCTCGCCCTGGGTGTGAGCCTGAGGAGAGGCTGAGCAGCTGCTTTCAGGTTACAGGGCCCTTTAGGTCCTGGGATTTGGGATGAGCTCCTCCTACATCCATGCAGTGCTGGGCCCCTGGGTGACCAGCCCTTCTTGGGAGCCCCATCACACTATAGTGCTGCGTTCTCAAGCCTACCCTGGCTGACTTTCCCTGCAGCAGGAGCAGAGTGCCAAGGACAAGGGCGGTTGGTCCCTGCAGCCCGCTAGGCCCATTCCACTCACGGCACGGTCCTCCTGCATTAGCTGTGTGTCCCTGGGGCCAGATGCCTCGTTTTTCTTCAAAGCCAAGAAAGGCATTTCTGAGACTCCCGCTGGGTAATCTAGCTTGTTCTTTCACACTGAAGGAACTGTTTGTGGGCTTGAGGGGGATGTGGCAATAGGTTATTTCGGGCCTTTCGAAAGGCCTGTTTTTCATCTGGATGGACATGTTCGTTACCTAATAGGCTGTCTCTTGCGGGAAGGGAGCAAAGTCTGGCCGGCACCAGCTTAACTGCACAAAAGAGGGGGCAGAGGTTTGTGCCCACAGTAAGCTGGAGAAGACCAGGGCACATGCTGTCAGTAAGGCTGTGGGGCCTTTCCAGGGCTCTGGGGCCATGCAGTTCACACCAAGGCCCCCATAAATCCCTAAGGGCAGAAGCACAGGCCCAGGGCAGGGCCCAGCCCAGGAACTACATAGTAGTTTGTCTCAGTAAATGTTTGTTGATTGAATGACTGAAGGAATGAAGAAAAAAAAAAAAAAACAAAACACAATTTGAAGGAAGGCAAACATGTGCCAGGCAGGAAGTGGGTCTGAAAGTGATGGACAGAGGTCGCTGCTGGCTTCCTTCCAGAAGCTCTCTGCAGTGGTCACATGGCCTTTGAGAAAAGTCTACTCGGGAGACATGCCCATCTGCCTGAAATTACTTATTAGGCACCCAGAGGATGCAGAACCCTCGAGGACAAACTCAAGATGTCTCCTCAAGAGTTTCAATGCCTTTTATGTTCTGTACAAAAGAAAACATAACCGGGGGCTGGAGCAGTGGCTCAGCAGCATCACGCTTGCCTGGCATGTGCGAGGACCCGGGTTCAAACCCCTGCACCGCGTAAACTAAGTGTAGCAATGAAAAACTACATAAAGTTGGTTCTCTCTTTCTCTCTCTCCCCCTCTCTTTCTCTTAAAACAAAACAAAACCATAACCGCACCTAGATGGACAGAAAATACACTGAAAAATAACAGTATTGTGTGGCTCGTAGGATGGTTGCTCAATTCATCTTCTCTCTTCCTGACTCTCATCCCACCTCTGTTCTTTCTCCCCCAGCACCTGGCAGGGCATTGCCCTGACAGCCTTCGTTCTCCATGTTCCCTGGAGTGCACACGCCCACCACAGGATGCGTGCAGTGAATGGCAGTGGAGCTGCTGGGAGCCCCCACCCTCACCCACTGTGACTCAGACACACTGAACAGCCCCAGGCTGGGGAGCCCTTTCAGCACACACCCCAACATTGCACCCCTCCTCTGCCACATCCATGTGGACACATCGAGGCCAAGGCCACTGGGTCAAGCCCAGGCTCACGATTTGCAGAGCAGCTGGTGCAACATCTCCCCAGGAAACTGGAACTAGGTTTTGGTTTCTACTCAGATTGAGCAACTTCCTCCTGGGGCACTCAAACGCAGTCAGCCAGGCGTGCTCTTTACATAAGCAGAACAGCAACGCATGGGGCACAGACAGCAAAGGCACCTTCAGCAGGAAGCTGGGCCTGTGCTGTTCCCCATGATGGCCTTGTTCCTGGGAGTCTGATTGTCCATGTTAATAATTTCAGAAGCGGGGATGGGCTGAGGCTGCAGTTCACAGGCAGTGCAAAGGACAACTGAGGACGCGCTCTGGGTTTAAACTAGTGTTACCTCGTGTCCCAGAGGACATCTGTCACCCGGAAGTACTGCAAATCCACACGAAAGCCTCCCTTCCAGAGCCTTGTCTCCTCTGCAGGTCTCTGGGCCCCGTCCTCCTGCCAGCCAAGGCCCTGTGGCCAGTAGCCCTGTAGCCTGGCCAGTCTCTGCAGAGATCCAGGGGAAATGCTCCCACTCCATAAGCCATGGCCTCAGGGGCCCAGACGGCTGGTTGCTTTTCTCTGATCCATTGCCATTCAGGTGGGCACTAAAGTGGGTGGGTGGGCTGCAGAGCTGTTTTTAGGTACCTAGATTTAGGTCATGAACACATGGACCTATATTTCCCACCCTTAGCCTGTCAGTGACTTCCAGTTTCAGCCTTTTCTGTCCCTAAAGGAAGAGCCACACTCAACGCCAGTCTGCTGAACCTGTCTGCCTTTAACAGCAGGCTGCTGACCCCTCCTCTGGACTGACTGACACAGAACTGGTGGGAACTGGATCTGTCTCCACAGAACAGCTTCTCCAGGTCTTGCTGCCAGGCAGGCGCATGTGGAGGGAGATCAAGACCAAAGGAACCTGTGGTGGGGACAGTGACAGATGCAGTACCATGCAGCCTTTGGCAGCAGACAGCAATGGGCCATGCTGTCTTTGGGTTCCATGTTCATGGCTGTTTTGGCAATGGAATTTTCTACACAGTTCAGCAAAGAACCTAGAAATCGCAGAACTCCAGAATGTGTTGCAGTGGTCTCTAGAATCCTCATGGAATGCCTCTCCTGTTATCCATCGGCTTTGCACTTCATAGCTCCCCGTCTCAACCCCGACTTCGCCTCTGTAGTGCTTCATTTCTGTGCAGTTGCTCTCGTTTACCTACATGGTGAGATGTAAGAGCCACCACACTTATGGGAGTCCAGAAGGTTCTGCCTGATTCTGTTGATTCTGTTGATTTTACACAAAGCACTTAGCATGAGCCCTTAGCATGCCCTGGCCCACTCAACCCCAGGGCAAGCCCAGGAGGACAGTGTAGTTGTCATCTCTGTCTTGGTTTGTCTTCTGTTGCTATAACATAATGTTTGGGAGTGGGTAACTCGTAAAGAGTAAAGGTTTATTTGGCTCTTGATTCTGAAGGCTGTGAAGTCCAGAAAGGCGTGGCCGCATCTGGTGAGTGCCACGGGCTGATTCAAGAGAGGACCGAAATCAAACTCCAAGGTGGCTGATTGGGAAGTGAGAACATCGCTCTCTGGGTAATAACCCAGGCCTAGGAGAGCCCACCTCAAGCATCCAGAAAGCTCTGTTCATGCGGCTTCGTCCCTAGGACCAACCGAGGCCCCACCTCAACTCTGCCAGCATCAAGTCTCAGCATGCAGACAGAGGGGACAGCTCACATTCAAACCATAGTGCCCTCGCTTACTGAAAAGGCTGTGGGCAGTGGAGGCTGCCAGCTTGCCCAAGGTCATGCGTCCAGTTTGTGGGTGAGTACCAGGTGCACCCGCAGGTGTGGGCTCCTGCATCTAGTGTTTGTCCCCGCGCTGCTGCAGTGAAGAGGGGCTCTGGGTGCCAGCCTTCTCAGGCTGAATCCGGCCAGTGCCTTTCTCACTGCAAGGCGGTGGTGAGCAAGCTGCAGTTTGCACGTCTGAGAATAACGATGCCTGCAGCTTAGAGAGTGCTGAGGCCTGATGGGCTATAAAGTTCCTCCCGAGCTAATTGCTCACCTTTCCATCCTGTGCCGGCCTCCGTGTGACTCCTCTGACAGCAGCACGGATCTTTATAAGCTTCATATGAAAAAAATTCAACCTCACAGAAAATTTGCAAGAATAATTGCATGAATCTTATATGTTCTTCAGGTTCACAAACGGTTAGTATGTCCACATTTGCTTTATCTCTGTTTTTCCTTTCTTGTCATCTGTGAATACCACCATTGTTATTTTGTTCACGCATCTGAGCGTTAAGTTGTGGGTGTCTTGACCCTTTACCTCTAACAAGGACATTTTCTAATATAACCGCAGTGACAAACTATTCAGGAAATTTAACGTGAATACAATACTGTTATCTAACATATGATCCACATTCGGGTCACAGGCGAACCGTGAGGAAATTGCTTTTCCCTGCTCCCGGATCCAATCCAGAATCACATGTTGCTTTCAGTTGCTGGCTAGCGAGAGTCTCCTTAGCCTGGGGTGGCTCTTCAGTCTTGCTGGGTCTCACGTGGCGTCAGGTTTTGTGGAACGCCCTCCCCTGGGCCTGGCTTGTCCCTCGTGATTAGGTTCAGCTGTGTGCTTCAGCACAAATGGCACAGCGGTGTCGTCTCCCCAATGGATGGCACTAAGAGGCACGTGATGCTAGTTTTAATCTCTGGGGAGTCTTCGAGACTGTAAATATCCCTGCAAGCTCACAAACCCACCCCAGTGGATGCTAGAACAGTCGGAAGGCCCCATACACCGAGGCATAGGTGCTCCAATCTGCTCCTGGAGGCTTCCTGAGGACCTCCTGTCCTTCCCCCTGTTGCCACATCCCTGCCTTAGGACCTTGTGCTTCTCACGCCCCCTCCCTGCCTAGCATGAAGGTTCACAGAGCAGGGATTCCACAAGTGCTCGGCAGACCAAAATAAAAAGTACTGATCTGAGGTTCCGTTTGTCCTCCTAGGGGACAGTGTCAACAGTAGTGCCTTTCACAGATTCCCTCTACAGGCCCCGAGGGGGATTCAGGCTGAAAGAGTCCTGAGTGGATGCATAGGTTAATATGAAGGAGGAAGGATGGCAGAGAGACAGTGAGGGGTGGTGTCGGGGAGAAAGAAGGGGCAGGAAGGAGGAGGCAAGTTTCCTGGGACACACCTAACACACCTCCGCAGCCAGTCACCTCCGCCACATGCTGGTCCCTGTGGTTTGAATGTTCCCTCAAAGTCCCTGCACTGGAAACGAATGCCCAGTGCAAAAGTCCTGAGATGTGGGACTTTGAAGAAGTAATTAGGACACCTGGGCTCTGCCCTTGGGAATGGATTCATGCCCTCATCCCAGGTGTGGGTTCCTGGTAGAATGAACTGTCCCCCTTCTGACTCTCTGTCCCCATGTGTGCTCCTGCCCTTCCGCCCTGCAAGAAGGCCCTTGCCAGACGTGGCCCCTCCAACTTGAACTCTCCACTTCCAGAACTGGGAGAAATCACCCTCTATTCTCCATGTATTTCAAAGTTGCAGGTATTCAGTTACAGCGTGGGAACGATAAAGACCACCAAGGCATGCCTGGCTAGAGAGATGGGGAGTGGGCGGCGAAGCCCACTCATTCATTTACACAGTGTTGATGAAGAGCCTACTGTGAGCTGCCACTGCCCTAAGAGCTGGGGTGGGAGCATGAGCAACAGGAAGTCCCCAGTCTCACAGAAGAGTGAGGGTCACACTTCAGGGAGTGACAGGTGACTGGGTGCAGGGGAGGGCTGGGGGATACTTGCACAGTCAGGAACAATTATCTCAGGGAGTGACAGGTGACCGGGTGCAGGGGAGGGCTGGGGGACCCTTGCACAGTCAGAGACGATGAACTGGATTTACCTACAGGCTGTGAGTGGATCTTGAAAATGCAGTCAGTTGAAAGAAGGGCGCAGCATCATCTGTGGGACAAGCTCACAAAGCAAGGCCCCATGCGCCCGTGTGCGAGCACATTTGTGCACACACGTCTCAGGGCATGTGCAAACGTGGTGGGGCACAGACCTGAGGGAGGGGAGGAGGCAGCTGGAAGGGGAAATCAGTGAAACCAGACCGCAGCGTTGCCTGGAAGGATGGTGGTGGACCAGGTCCTGGGTGCGGGAGGTACAAGGTGAGCAACAGTTTCGTGGAGACAGTGGGAATTGCGGGTGGCGTGCAGCACGCAACACTCTGAGTGCCCCTCCAAAAGAGGACAGTGTGGTGCTCAGTGTTGGAGCCTTTAAAGAAATTGAGTCCCGTTCTCGCCTCAGTTTCCCTGCCCCCCTATCGGCTTGGTACCCTTGGGTGGCTCTCATCAAACTTCCTACGAGAGAAGTCTTGATGTCCTGGTTGCTGGGGTGACTGGGCGGTATGATGTGGTTATGGTGATAGGAGAGGTGCTGGTGACCGGGTTACAACAGGGAGTGAGGACCTGGTCTGGAAGCAGGGGTTGTGCGGAACTATTGCTGCAGGAGGTTTGATGTAGTAGCAGACCCCAATTTCCTGAAGCCTGGCATCTTTGATTAGGTCCCCACGACTTGAACAGGTCCCTCCAGGGATTGGAATTGGCTGCGGCTTGGGGAAGGTGGCATTACAAGTCTCATTCCCAGATGCTTGCCTATTGGAATACGTCTCCCTGTGGATTCTGTTTCATGACTTCTGGATTTTTCTTCATGCATAGGCCTAATGTCTGCCTTTGGTTGTCCTAGCCCCCTACCCACCTCTCCCTTTGCCACAGGGGGCTGACTCAGGGCAGCACAGCCTGTGGACCCCACCCTCCAGGAGACCATGGCAGCAGGAGGAGAAGCTGAGTCCCCTCCAGCCCACAGCTACCTCCACTTGGCCACATTCCAGTTCCATCCCTGCAGATGCCCTGTGGGTGAGCTGCTGTAGCTCTGAAGTTCAGGTTTTCTATCTGTGAAATGGGGATATTAATAGGATGTCACAGGGTGCTCATGAGATTTGTGAGCCCATGCATTCAAAGCCTTGTTGGGTGGCCAGGACTGTGGTGCAGACTTGGAAATTCTGTTTTGCCACCCTAAAAAGTTTGCCAACCTAGCTTAGTCCCAGTCATCTCTCTCTGTTCAGATGCTGTGGTCCAGATACTGGCACCTGGGCTTTTAATTTTATTTATATATATATTTTTTTAGAGAGCGAGAGAGGAGAGAGGAAGAGAAAGAATCGGTTTTATTTATTTTTTCCATCTGGCCTTTGCTTCCCTGACAGTTGTGTACATGGTGCTGGGGTTTGAACCTGGGTCCTTGTGCATGCCAGGCAAGCACTCAGCCACTGAGCCACCATTCCAGCCCTGTTTTCAATTTGTAAACACAGCAAACCTGGCCATCCATAGCCAGATGCCAGGATTGGGCTAGAATATGCTAGTTCAGACTCCACCAGGGCATATTCCTCCGTAAGAACGAGAGGAAGCCAGACTTTGCCCTGACAATCTCTTTTCTGGAAGCTCTTGAATAACTTGTATTTATTCTTCAGTGCACGAAGTTCAGGACAGTATCCTTTCTCTAGAATTTGGCATAAAGTCATAAAAGTGATTGAGTCAAAGTGCTGGGAAGAGGGTGCGTATGTCCACCCGAGCATGTGTGTACACGTGTCTGCATGCGTGCGCATATGTGTGCATGTTTGCACACGTGTTTGTGTGAGTTCCCATCTCCAAATTTCATCTAATGGAGTCTTACTCCACCCTCAGCCGGCCTGATTTGTGCCTCTGTGGCTGGAGGATCACGTTGGCAGGAATCAAGAGTGCAGTTTTGAAATCTCTATTATCAGATGGCACCAGGTTGCAGTGTGGCAATAGTGACAGGAAAAACCAGCAATTCTCTGGGACAGAGGGTGGAGCAGCTCTCTGTGGCTGAGATCACAGAGCCACCAGAATGGCTCCAGCCTCTGTGTGGTGGGAATGGAGGGGAGAAGAGGCCTGGGAGGGGCAGGCTCACAGCTGCAAGCACCAGCCAACCACATTTCTCCTCTCAAAAGCACAGGACAAGCGTGACACCTAGGCTGTGCCTCAGAGATCCACACAGGATGCCTCATCCGAGTCCCTTGCACTGGGTGACTGCAGCTGATTCCGCTTGTCCTCCCAGCTGCTGGCCCAGGTCCCGCCCAAAGACGTTGTTCAGCATGTGTTTGTAAAACAGAATGAAGGCTGGAGACAATTCGATGATAATTTAAAGCAAAAAGAAGCAGTCAAATGTTTTTGCAGTGCAGCCAACTAGAGCAAACAGCAAGTTTTATGCACACAGGAGCATCTCCTGCCACCTTATTGGCCTCTGAGATGGTTGTCCCTCTAGGAAGGCCACTTGGGCCTCCCTGGATGCCACCACAGGATCACTCTGGCTGGCTCCGCACTGTGTCCTTATCTCAGCAGTGCACCTGCCAGGTGCGGGCTCCGGAGAGGAAGGGTGATAAGCTGAAGGGTGAGGGTCCCTCTCTCTCTTGCCACCTGGGTCCAGTCTTTCCTCAACCGTTGGACTCAGAGCCCCTGACAGAGAAAGAAGACACAGGTTCCTTCTGTGTTCCCTGCTGCCTTTCGCTCCTGTCATCCCAAACCCGACAAGGCAGCTGTCCTCCCACGCAGCTGCTGACGAGCTGGGAGGCACTTCAGGCAGACACGCATTGCAGGAACTGAGGTGCTGAGCCTCAGGGCCCCGCGGATGCTCCAACGGAATCTGATGCTGACCCCTTTATCTCAGAATGAGCACGCGTCTTTACTGCCGTCAAGGAAAAGGTAGCTGCCTTTCTACTCTCACGCTCAACACGTGCAAAACCCTTGTGACCAGACACACGGGATTTTCCCACGCATGGAGCTGTTTCCCAGCAGACATCAATGGGGGTCTGTGAGTTCAAGTCCATCCCAACACTATCCCCTGGAGATAGCACCTGACCCCTCAGGTCGAGGGCTGACAGAAATTCCCAGGAGACAAAGACAAAATCTATTTTCAAATTTTATTACCGAATCATACATTATTACAAGTGTATTATTACACAAGGGTCACTTCTCAGAGATTTCCCCAACTTATCTAGGTTAGAGCCAGAGAAGTTCTCTTTTTCTAAATGAATCTGTCAGAGAAAATTTATCTTTTCAGATATAGTCTTGCATACAATGGTAGCTGAACTAATATTCCTTCTTTTTCTCCTTCAGCAAATCCATCTTGGTTCCTCTTATCCAGTGTTCCAACTCTAATCCAGAAGCACAGCATGTGCCCACCATGCATGTGTGTGTGCAAACATACACGTGAACATATACAAGCATGCATGACAGGTTTCATTGTTTGCTAGGAAGGATTTCTCTGGTGTCCATCAAGGAAGCCAAGGTTTCTCTTTATTAGTGGCCAAGTTCTGCTTAAAAAAGGGCAGAGACAGCTGTCCTCATTGCTAGGTATCAGAAGGTGAAACTGAGTGAAGACCATGTGTTGGTTGGGTCTCTTTGTGCTGGATCCGGAGCCTGGAGGGATCGTCAGTTAAGGAGCAGTGGAAAGAACAAGGACTTGGAAATAGGCTGTTTTAAAAAATCTCTCTGCTATGCAGTTGTATGTCACATAACAACATTTGGGTCAATGACAGACCACAGGTACTATGGGGGTCCTGCAGGATTTTAAAGGAGTTGAAAATTTCCCCTTGCCTAATGGCATGTAGCTGTCCTAGAGAGGAGGCACGGTGCATCCCTACCGTGTTTGTGGCAGTGCTGGTGTGAACGAACCTATCATGCTGCAGTTGTATATAGTGCATACAGTTATGTCATCGAGACTGTGTTGGTGTATGTGTTTACCATACTACACTGCTTATTGTAGTTTCAGAGGTAATACCTTCTTGTACTTCTAAAAAAGCAAAATTTATCACCAAATGTGTGCCAGGTTATGCTGGCAGCAGATTCCTGTGACTCGTGTTTACCGCAGCTCATGATTGACTGAGGCCGTGTTGAGAGACTCACTGCACTGGGGTTCGCGTGTGTGCCCCTGCTAACAGTCACACAATGAAACCCCTCCCATGCTTCTCACAGTGTGTCCCATCCACAAGTGACCCCTGCCTGTATTTCCTTAGCCAAATTTGGGGCGGGGGTCTAGCTGAACACTTAAGATTCTGGCTCCAGACCAAGGCACCTGGTTCAAATCCTGGCCTTGAGCTCTCGTTTTGAGTGATCCTGGGCACATTTCTTAATTCACCTTGGCCTCAATTACATCACTTGTAAAGAAAGAGTCATAACTGTACCTTCCTGTGAGGCTCAATGACTTCATTGATATGAAGTTCCTAGAAGAATTCCAGGGACTATGGCAATCACTCGGGGGAAAATACAGCTAATATCATTTGCAAAATGGGGCTAAGATGACTAGGTGATGGGAATGTTGTGGGGAAGACTAGAAGTTTACATTTAAATATCTAATCAGGTACCCAGTGGCGGGGCTTCCACCCTCCTCCGCTAACCCTGGCACACCTGGAGCATTTACCACGAGCCGCTGCGGAGACTCTGAAAGGGGAAATGCAGGAAGCAGCTAGTGTGGGCGAGGGGTTGTTAGAGCAGGGGGAAGGTGGAGCTGCACCCAGCAGCTGCAGCCTAGGAGACCTCAGCCTTTGTCCCCTGCCTTCTGTGCAGGGCCGCCTCCTGGACTCGCGCCTCAGGGAGGCAGAGTCTCGGGGTGGACTGGATTGCTCTGGAGTGTGACTTTATCAAGCACCTGGCCCTTGCTTGGACTCTGCAGCTCTGCCTTCGGCCGCTTTCCTCTAGAAGCTCGGTGTATCTTCTGAGCAGAGCTCAACCAAGCACTTCCTAGAGTCACATGGTGGACACTGGGGGCTTTGCAAGGCGACGCGTCTCAGTACTGTCACTCGGCCCTGCCAGCAGAGCTCCAGAGCGACAGATGATGCCTAAGCGAGCAGACGTGGGTGTGTTCCAGTAGAAGCTCACGTGGGCGTACTGATATTTCAATTTTGTTCAATTTTCACATACCAAGAAAACGCATTCTTCTCTTGATGTTTTCAACCAAGTGAAAATAATCCTCAGCTCACAGGCTGCGTGAAAAGAGGCGCAGGGCTGGATTTGGCCCACGGGCTCCAGTCTGCAGACCCCTAGCAGACCTCTCTCAGTCCCCAGGATTTCCTTATGAAAACGACCAGGCATTGCGATTTGATTTTATCCTGTTTTGGCGTCAGACTTAACGCTAGCCTTACCGGGAAAGCACGCTGCGCTCTGGTTTCTCCTGCCTCGAGGAGATGTGGCATTCCACCACACTATTTGCACATTCACAATCTGTGGCTGACTCACGTGCTCATGGGCTTTGGCAACTCTGAGTTTCTTATCCACTTTTCATTTCCGTTTCTAAATCATTGTCTGCTGGACACTGATTAATGCATAACTCTTTTTCACTATGGCAAAACACACCTACTATTAAATTAACCATCTCAACACTTCCTTTTTTTTCTTATTTATTTATTTTTAAAGAGAGAGGGACAGTGAGAGAGACAGAGAAAGAGAGAAACAACTTTATTTAGTTTTTCACATGGCCTTAGTTGCTCCAACACTTAGTTGTGTACGTGGTGCTGGGGTTTGAACCCGGGTCCTCGTGCTTGCCAGGCAAGCGCCGAAACCGCTGAGCCACCGCTCCAGCCCCTCAACACTTTCAAGTGTACCAATTCCTGGGTTCAAGCACGTTCGCAATGTCATGCCTCCATTACTCCTTCTGGTTCCGGCCCCTCCTGTCACATCATCATCGGCCTCTTTGTCCACCCTTTTGAGGTCATCTCTGTTACAACACAGGCCCCCTGCCCTTAGATAGGTGCAGGAGTTCAGAGTCAAAGGGAGAACTTAAAGCAGCCAGACTGGTTTTAGGAAAAAGAACAACAGCTATGTTTAATTTATCTTAGCATTTGTTCTTTTTGATTTTTCTCTCCCTGTATTGTCATTTTGTTAGGTAATGATATTATTATTATTTTGTGTGTGGTAATAGAGGTTAGCCCAGGATCTTGCACATGCTAGGCATGTGCTCTACCACTGAGCTGCATCCAATTCCGTTTATAAAATTTTGAGACAGGGTCTTGCTAAGTTGCCCAGGCTGGCCTTGAACTTGTGATCTTCCTGCCTCTGCCTCCTGAGTAGCTGGGGTTGCACATGTGTGCCACCGAAACTGACAGTCCTACTGTCTTTTTAAACATGCGATCATATATATCATGACTTTGTAGGTTTTGTAAGTCTAATCCAAAAAGCAAATTATTTCTCCTATGATAGCCATGATTTCAGTCCCTCTTTCTAGTGAAGGGGGCACCCTTAGACTAACCATAGGACAAATCCAAACACGTCCTGTTGTTCTATAGAAGTAAACTAAATGCATAGAATGGGTACGCCGTTTTCTAATTCTCTCTCTATATGCAGACACCTTTCACATATTGTTCAAGTAAAAAAGCATATGACCTTAAACATTATTAACACTGCATTTCATAAGCCATTAACACCACTGTATGTAAAGTGACCCTTTATTTAATACAAGGCAAAGACCTAGCTGACCTCTGTGCCATCAACAGCCAATTTACCTCCCCTGGCCAGCATCAGATTCATGCAGAAAGTGGACTCTGAAGATACTCTGATCCTTCCTTCAGAGTTACAATCCCACTGGATTATGTGTAACTCCGGGTTGCATGCTGTCGACGCAGGGCTTCAAGAAGCCTGGCATTGAAAAGCCCGTTAGGTGGTTTTGCATGGTGGAGGCTTTCAGCTGCTGACTTGAAGGGCACAAGGTGCCAGCTCATCCAGATGGCGGGCTTGTTCCTTACCTTCCAGCTCCTCTATGCATTTGCAAGAAGGAGAAATGTGGCAAATGTAGGGGAAGGAGTGAACTTGAGTGGGCACAAGGTGGCTTGGGTTAGGGTCGTGGGGCAGCCAGGGGGTCATCTCTCCCCACAGGCTACAGTCTTCTCAGAAGTGGATTCATAGCATGTCTTTAGTACATTATCTCCCCGATCAAGTATGAGCTAATTGAAGTCTCACCCTGGACGTGGCAACTCTTACCAATGTCCCTTGGTATCCATGGGGACCCATCCTAGGATCCCCATGGATCCCCAAATCTGCAGATGCTCAGGCCCTTATATGTAACCTGCACACTTCACCCTCATATCTTAAATCACCTCTAGATTACTTATAATACCTAAAACAATGTGCCTGCTATATAAATAGTTGTTTGGCTGTATTGTTTAAGGAGTAATGACAGGAAGAAACGTACGGGTTCAATAATGCAACATTTTTCTGAATATTTTCAATCTGTGGTTGGTTGAATCAGCACATTCAGAACTCACAGGTGGGCTGTTTATTGATATATACACATGCATACATATATACGGATATGCATATAAAATCATGAACATGCATTCACTCATACACACAATTTGAAGACCGTTGTGTGGCCCCTAAGCTATACCTATGTGCTGCTAACCTCAACATTTCAGATCACCTTGTTTTTTCCCTCCAGAAGGAAAAAGGATTGCAAACTTTTTCTTGGGTTTAATTCTTGGGTATAATTGAATAACACAGTTCCCACCTGCATTTCTTCTCAAGCGGAAGTGTAACCACATCAAGTGTGAATTCAATTCTCGAGCTGCCATTCTTCTTGTTCTCGTCTGTTGGCATCGCTGTGTGTGACACAAAGGAAACAGACCCCCCCGAGACAGATGAGAGGCTTGTGATCTCTGGCACCAAGAAGGTACTAGAAACTTCAGAAAAATCCTGGGCTATTTGTGAAGCTTGTTACCATGCTTTCTCCGATGTTGACGTTACAGAAGAATGATGGTCTCTGGGGAGGGTACAGTAGTTGTGATGGGAGGGCAGGGAAGGTGGTGAGTCTCTGTAGCTGGGTTGTTATTAGTCATGAGCCTTGGGGACCTTTGCTCTGACTTTTTGGCCAGCTTGGTCTGGATCAGGTTATATCATCTAAAATCTCGGGGTGTTTTTAGCTGGTAAAATTAAAGAGTCTTAGTACTGCCTGGCTTCAGTGGGCATTCAGAAGCCAGGGCTGGTGACTGAGGGTGGCTAGCAGCCAGAGAGTGTTGAGGATTGATGGAGAATCACCAGAAGCTGCTGCCTTCAGCTGCTGCCAGCAGCCTCTGCTCTATCCTCCTCCAGGCCCCAGAGCAGGGCCACCTCCTGGTGGGTGAACTTACAGTTGCATAGCACGCATGCTCAGAAGAGCCCATGTCTGATGAAACATTCCGCTGCTGCTTCCTGACATCTGAGTAATTCTTGAGCAAGGGAAGCCACGTTTCCACTTTGTGCTGGGCCCCACTAATTATGTAGCCAGTCCTGCCAGAACATGTGAACACCTCATCACACAGAGCACATTTGTACAGACGCTTGGCAATTATCCGTCCCTTAGATCCTGCCCTCGCTCTTGCTTCCTGCTCTGCTTCAGACGCTGACTGGCTTCCAACCCTGGGCTTTCCCACCTGCTTCTGGCCCCACGTGACCTAGCCCGCTTGCCCCTTAGGATTTCAAGTCTAACCTGACTGGCCCAGTTTCCCAATCAGACAGGCCTCCTCACAGCTCCTTACCAGGCCCTCTTCTCTGTGCCCACAACTCCTGTGTGTGGCCAGCAGGCCTGGTCCGTCATTGCACAGTGACAGAAGCTCCTAAACCTCTCTCGGGTTCTGCCTTCCTACTCCTGCCACTGCCAGCATCCCTGTGCCCCAGGGCCTGGAGTCCTGTGAGCTCCTGCACACTCATGCTTATTTTAATAATGCTTTGACTGCAACCTGTGGTACTGTTCCACCAGACGGAACTGCAGCCACCTCCAACAACTCCTGCCTCCTCTTTCCTGGTCCTCCTGGTCTTGCCAAAGCTGATGATCAGATTCCTTGGTAGCACGACTCTTCAAGTGGTTACATAGTATTGTGGGAGCATGTGTGTGTGCGTGTGTGTGTGTGTGTGTGTGTGTTTGTATGTGTGTGCACACATGTACATGAGACAGAAAAGACAGGCACAACACTTGCCAAGTGGTGCCTCTTATTCTTCCACCTTTGACTGCCGTGGCTGCAGCCTCCCAGCTGGTGATGACTATGCCAATCACCCAGGCAGAATCAGCTTCCTTGGTGGGTCCACCCCAGAAGCCTCCTCCTACAGCCCCTCTGGATGACCCTGCAGCCCTTCCACAGTCCTGACTAGGATCAGGTCTGCAAGGGGCCCCTCCTTCCCTATGACTAAGCAGAAAGCCCATTAGCCTCTGGACACTGTGCATGCGTGAGCCCACTTTTTTGTCGGTATAAGCAGCCTCTCCTTCCCCTTGTCTGAACAGCGTGTGTGCTGTTTCCCTTGTGCTACAGAGAAAGTCCTAATGCAGCCTCTTTCAGATGGATCTTATCTCTTTCAGATGGTGATATCTATCTCGGGTAGAGCAGGCTGAGCTGGTTGCTCTAAGACACTAAAGGAGGCTGGCACTTTCAGTGGCACATTCAGAAGACAGGGGTGGTGATTGAGAGCAGCTAGCAGCCAGAGAGTGTTGGGGACTGATGGAGAATCATCAAGAGCTGCTGCCTTCAGCTTCTGGGAGAATTCTGGAGTGCTGAGAACTGCTGGCCATCAAAACTCAGAGCTTCTAACACTCAGGGAGCTGCATTTCACCTTTTTGTTGTTTCCATTCAGATTGAGCAAAAGTACTTTTTACTGGGCTGGTTATGGTGGTGCAGGCCTGTGATTCCAGCAGCTAGGGAGGCTGAGGCAGGAGGATCACAAGTTCAAAGCCAGTCTAGGAAACTTAGGGACCCTGACACAAAAATTTAAAAATAAAATAAAAAAGGGCTGGGGAGTATAGCTCAGTGATAGAGCATCCCTTGTTTTGATCCCTAAAGGGACACCAAACACCCCCCCAAAACTAAACAAAACTCTTATCTAGTTGTAACATGTATGTATGTGCACATGTGTGTGCACACGTCTACACAAGTTTTGCTCGTGCCTTATGCTCCTCATGAGGAGTGAGCCTCATGCGTGGCACATATCTAACATTTGCCTCCAATGTTTATTCCAGCTCAGTACCATGCGGGTTAGGTAACATCACCTCCCAATTTCTTTGTCTGATGTTTGAATCTAAGCTGTCAGCCAGCTGAGTTTTACCTGGCAGTGTGTAATAACCTACTGGCTCCTTAACCTGGCACCCCTCTGGAAACACCCAAATCTCTTTTCTGTGCCATCATGCAGACCTACTGGTCTCTGGGAGAGACCCTGAAATCTGCACAAGTCAAAAGCTTCCTACACTGTAACTGTTTTGGAAACCACTGCCCTAACAGCAAGCCACCCCCTGTGGGGCATAAATATACCCGCTGTAGTACCTGGTGCATTGCCCTGCATCAAATTCAAAGCTGAACAATTGAGACCCCGGGAGACCCCACGACTTGTCCAGGAGACAGAAGGTGGCCAGGACTGCACACCTGCCTGAGGGCTAGCTCTTCCAAGCACGTGATGTGTATGCTGAGATCTGGGGTGGTCCTCATGGTGGGCTCTACTGGAGCACCTGGGGCACATCCAGAACCACCTGTGCCACTCTGCCCCTGCAATACCTGGCCCCATCACGCTGTTTTCCCTGCACTCCGGCTTTGTACAGAACCGTCATGGACCTGTGGGTGGTCTTTGCTTGTGTGCTCACTGCCCTGCACTTAGTGGTGGGGCTAAGAACACTCTGAACTCAGACATGGACAGGGTGCTTTTGACTGTCAGGTTGGCCAGTGTTTCAGTTCGCCAGGGTATTTTAAGTAACAGCAACTTCTGTCACAGTCTGGAAGCTGGAAGTCTGAGACCAAGGGGACAATCAGTCCCAGGCCTGTCCCCTTGGTCCTGTGGCTCTCTGGCCACCTTGGTGTTGCTTAGCTGTGCGTGCATCACCCCCTCTCTGCCTTCACTCTCGTGTGCTCTTCTTCCTGGGTGCTCAGACTTCCCCTTAGTGTAAGGACACCCATCACTTTGGGTTAAGACCCACTTGATGACTGGATTTTAACTAGATTACTTCTGTCAAGAACCTTTCTCCAAATAAGGTCACATTCTGAGGTCCTGGGGGTTCAGACACCAACATATCTTTCTGGGGATCACAGTTAAACCCGTAACAGCAAGTACTGGCTCTGTGACCTTGAGCAAGTGAGTGAACCTTGCAGATCTCCATTTCTTCAGCCATGGAATAGGGATTAGAACAACACCTACTGTGAAGGTTTCCTCCTTCGAAATTATCAGCAGATTAGACAAGGCACGTAACAATGAAATTAATTGCTACAAACCAGGTTAGAAGAGGTGGGGCTCTCTCCATCCCACATGGGGTGAGGGGGGGAGTTGCGTGTTGTGTGTGTGTGTGTGTGCGCGTGCGCGCATCATAGACTGTGACTGTCCAAACCATCACAGTACCAGTGCCTAAGGCAGACTCTTAACAGAAACTGTGAGCCCACAAACATGGTTCTGCTTGGAGGCTGCCTTCAAGTTTCCTGCTAACAGATCCTGTACCGGCACTGGAATCAGGAACTGGACACCTTGGCTGGTGGTCAGTCAGCCTTGCCATTCTGTCCATGGCTCTTGGCTGTTTCCTGAACTTGCCTGATGAGAGCATCCGAAGCACAGATTCTCACCACAGAGATCCCCTTTGCTGCATCCAGGTGGGGACAGCTCCTCAGGTGAGTCTTACCGGATGAATCTGGACCAGCACGTCTCTGATCACGGTGGGACCTGATTTCTCACCTTAGCTCCTCCCGCAGCTGACCAGCTGGTGTAAACCACTGAAGCTGGGGGGTGACTGTTCCCCAACTTAGACCTTGTTCCTGGCTTGAGGTCTTGAGATCTCCAAGTACTTTCAGCCCCCAAGGGCACCCCTTTCTTGTGAGCTCTGGGTTGTGATAAGCTCCTTGAACTTCCTTGGCACTTTTTCTGCTTGTTCCCCAGCTGGAGAGCTGGGGCCCCTGTACTTGGTGAGTGTCCAGCTGCGAGGATTTGCTGACCAGCCAGATTAAGACGTGGACGACAGCTGCCCAGAGAACAAGCTGGGATCAGGGCACCTTCTATGACATCTTCCCCTCTGCAGCTGGGAAGGCGTGATTGTCCTTGCCCTCCAAGGCAAGTTTGCAGACCAGCCAATCTGTTTGACCTGGATCCCCTTTTAAAGTGGCCACTTTGTGAACCATGGCTATGAAACAATGATTGGCCATTTAAATGCCCTTGACCAACTTAGCATTTTAGTTTGAGCAGACTGCTTTGTTGATTTTGTTTTGTTTCATTGGATGAAAAAGAGACCAACCCTCATACATCACTGGTGTGAATTCAGAACAGCACAGTTGTTATTGCAAACAGTATACCCCTCCTCAATGTCAAAATAGAGCTAGCATGTGACTCCACAATGCCCCTGCTCAGTGCACACTCAAAGAAAGGAAACATGCATCCGCACAGACATAATGCACCAACGCTTCCGGCAGCATCATTCACAACAGCCACTGCTGATTGATGGGCAAATGGACAAATCGAGGCACATCTATGAGATAGAATACAGTCGGCCATAAAAAGAAATGAAGGATTCATGCATGCTTCAAACTGAACAGACCTTGAAAACATTGTGCAGAGTGAAAGAAGCCGAACACAAAAGGACCACAGTCGTATATGAGCAGGAGAGGGTACCCAGGAGGAAGGCATATTTGTGGCCACCTCGGGCTGGGAAAGGGGAACAGGAGTCCCTGATTAATGGGACCAGGTGACCTTCTGGGTGATGAAGTTGTGAAACTATAGGGGGATGGAAGCTGCACAACCCTGTGAATATAATAAGTGCCACGAATGTAGGCTTCAATGGCTAATTATATGTTATGTGGATTTCACATCAATAAAAAGAGAGAACAGGACAGGGAGCAGGCGAGGAAGAACAGGAAGGACAGGGAGGGGGTGGTGTTGCAGAGTCTGACCTGTGATCCCCTGGAGTTTAGAGGATAACGTGAGCGTTGCAGCACCGAAATAGAGCAGAGTATTAGTCTGACTCCATGAGCACTGACCTGCTCTGAGGGGTGGAAGTGCCCCGTTTCCTTTTCACCAGCAGCAGCTCTGATATGGCAAGTCATGAGACCTGGCCCGACGCTCTGTGGGGCGGCTGGGCGAGGCCTCCAGTGGCCTCCCTGTCAGGTGCCTCCACCTCACTGTGCTCTGAATGTGAGCCTCACAAGCTTCGTTTAGTCCTGTGGCAGCCAGGGGGTCTGTGGGGTGCCAGGGGGCTGCAGATTCACCAGCCCACGTGGATGGGCTCTTCTTAAACATGCAAATTGAGCTTTTCCTAGTGCTCAGCAGAGTAAAAACTTGGATTTCACACATACACACACACACACACACACACTCCACACCATGGATGAAGGTTAAACCAGGCAACAGGAAGACGATGGCAGGCCACCCCCTCCAGAGAATGCATTCAGAAGGGTGTCTGCAAAAGTCCTTTGCTGCTGAAGGTTTCTGTCCTATAGGGTCCCTTCTGGACAATACCAGATAAAGATCTCAGGTGGAGCGACCACCTGACCGGAAGTGGAGGAGAATGGAGAGGTGCAGGATTCAGGTCTCATGTGGACCCATGTGGTCTCTCTGCATGGCTGGTCTTGGCTGCTTACCTGGACCTTCTCCTCTGGGGCCACCTGCGCATGGTTTGGTGCCTACTGGCAGCTCCGGGCAGCAGCCGCACCGTCACTGTTCAGCCCCTCAGACCTCTGGTTAACTCCCTGTCCCACTCATGAGCACGTGGTACTAAGGCTCCCTGTTTCTGGACTCAGGGTCCAGATGCACAGCACTGAAGGATCTCACAGGGAAAGTACTTGAAGGGGTCGGTGGCCATCCTGGGCAGAGGCTGTGCCGTGGTAAAGTGAGGGTCTCGTGGCAGCATGTGGCCACTCCTGGAGCCCTGCTAAAGCACCAGTACTGTGTGGTTTGCACCTAGCAGACCCAGGGGAGGCTGGATGCTACTTGTCTCTGGGACACCCCTCTCTGGGCAGCTGGGCAGTCTCCTCGGGCAGCTCAAGCAGTGCTTTGTCTTTCAGGGTGAACATTCATGCCATGTCATCTTTCAGGGTGACATCTCCTCCATGTTGGGGTGTCCTTGAAGGGACTTGATCTATTGAGCCCCTCTCGGAAGACCCCACTGCACTGGGCTGTGCCCGTAGGTGACTCACAGTCCCCTGGTATTCCTGTTATTGTTGCTGCTTTCTTCCTATGTGTTTTTTCTTTCTTTCTTTCTTTTATAGAGAGAGAATGGGACAGAGGGAGAGAGAGAATTTTATTTATTTATTTATTTACTTTTTCATCTGGGTTTTGTTTCTCCAATGCTTCCTTATGTGTATCTGAACCCAGGTCCTCGTGCATGAGAGGCAAGTGCTCCATCCCCTGAGCCATCGCTCCAGCCTCTTCCTATGCGTGTTGACAAAGAACTTCATTGTCCGGCAGCCTAAGACTTTCAGCAAAGCATGTGGTCTCCCATCTGCTAAGTAAAATTAAATGAACATTTTAACTTTCACTAAAAAATTTAAATGTTACTTGAAATTAAATAAAAACCTTAACAGTATTTATTTATTTTTAGAGTACAGCCCAACCTGCTTCCTGGCCTGCCAGGAAAGGGCAGTTCTATTGGAATCCTGCTTGCTGTCCAAGGGAATCTGTGCCCATGATGGCTGCAGGGCTGTGGCTGCCAGGTCCCTATCACGGGGTCCAGCTCATGCCTCTTCATCAGAGCATCAAGTGATTTGGTTAAAGCTCCTCCCTGGGAGGCCTGCTCGGGGCTGGGGCTGTTCCCTGGCTCCTCTCCAACAATGTGACTGATTTCCTGTGCTGAGGGCCGAGACTGCTGATTCTAAGAGCTACTGAGTTAGACCAGAACCTGTTTCTGGGTACATTACAGGCGCTCTGCAGGAAGGGCCAACCATCAGGTGGCTGAAGTGCTGTGAGGAAGGGGCTGTGAGATAGGAGCCCCAAGTCCTGCTGTGAATTCTAGCCACATGAGTAGCTGTGTGACTTTGTACAAGTTAATCAAGGTCTCTGGGCTTCCAAATCTATATCTGTAAACAAGAATCACACACGGATGCCAAGAGGGGAGTGAGTTTGGGCTTCAACTTCAGACAGTTGCCTTCAAATCCTAACTCTAACACCTCCTGCCTTTGGGGGCGAGCAGTCCCCACTCTTCCAGGGACTCTGTGGACAAGAAAGATGACATCTGCCTTCCGCAGTTTCTTTCTTTTTTTTTTTTTTTAAGAAAGAGAGAGAGAGAAGCAATTTTTATTTAGTTTTTCATGTGACTTTCATTCCTATGACATTCATTGTGTATGTGGTGCTGGGGTTTGAACTCGTGTATTTGTGCATGCCAGGCAGGCGCTGTAACTGCTAAGCCACTGCTCCAGTCCCCTTCCGTAGTTCTTGTGGAAATTAAAAGAAATGACTTAGGTACTTGGTTAGGCCCTGAAGATGTGATTATAAAATAAGAATAAAACATGGTCTACCTCTCTCCTCACATGGAGTTTGAAAGGATCAAATTAACAGATGTGAAGATATATACTGTAAAGTATAATATAAAACATCATGGTCATTATTGGAATCTTTTTTCTCTCTTAGACAATTTTACTCTATTTTCCTTCTCCAAGTTTTCATTTAAAAATTTTTCACCCTGAAAAAAATAGAATGTGTATATGTGTGTTTTAAAGAGAGAGGGACAGTGAGAGAGAAAGAATCATTTTTATTTAGTTCTTCAGTGGTTTTCCTTGCTCCGACGCTTTGTTGAATATGTGGTGCTGGGGTTTGAACCCACATCCTTGCACATGCCAGGCAAGCACTGTAACTGCTGAGCCACCGCTCCAGCCCCAGGAAATGTTATTTTTTTATGTAATGAACACCTGAACATCCTGTGCCTGGATTCAGCAATATTAACATTGGCTTCATTGGCGCCACTCTCTGCCTCTGAGTCTCTTCACTTCTTCACCTGTAATGTGTTGAGCCTTTCGAAGTTCAGATGCAGATGGCATGACTGTCCCTCCAAGTGCCCTGTGAGTGGAAGGGGCACTCCTCCTGCGAAGCTAAGACCTGCATTGTGACTGCCCGGTCGTCCTGCTCGGGCTGCTGGTGGCCATAACACAGACCTGGAAGTCCAACACCCAGGTGCTAGGTGACACGGTTCCTGGGGGGCTCCGCCCATCCTGCTGTGTCTGTTCGCATCAGGGCCACCTCATGACCTCCCCTGAACCTGCTTCCCTCCCAAAGTCCTCACCTCTGCATTCAAGGAGATGGGACTTCACCCTGTGGCTTAGGAGGGAACACAAGTGTTCAGTCCCTGTTACGGAGGACTCCAAGGCAGATACTATGATTTCTGAGTACAGTCCGTGTTCAGAAGCCCCCAGCCACACTTGGCTACGAGCACTGGAAATATGGCTAGTTCAAAGTGATTGCACTGAAGACTTAGGAAAAATACAAAAGAAGGTGAATGATCTCATTTGTATGAATTCTTCGTGTTGCTTTCCATGTTGAAAAGATAACATGTTGAATAGAGTGAGCTAAAATTCATGACTAGAATCAATTCTACCTGTCTAGCATTTTCATCATCAGATCTCCTGCGTTATGTTTCTATTGGATGGCACTGTTCTAGAATATTCCCTCTTGCCTTTGTGTGTGTGTGTGTCTTTTGTGATGCAGACATTTTTAAAGAGTCCAAGCCAATTATCTGATAGAATGTCCCACAATCTGAATTTGTCTGTTTCTTTTTTCTATATTCTGGCTAAATCGCTAACAATACCATCTAAGTAGTGCGGACACTTTGCACAAGGAGGCTCGTTGGGTGCTTATCCCGCTGTTGTGGATGCAAAGCGTGGTCTCTTGGTTACAGAGGCCTCAGCAGGATTTCTCCTTGCAGGCCTCTCCCCACCCTTGGGAATCCTTGGGAATCCTGAGACCATGTGAGTGTTCTGCTCCTGCAACCTTACACCCCATGGCCCAATCTTCTAGGGATGATCCCTGCTTATCTCAATGACACGTTAGAGGTTGAAGCATCACTGGCTTCTCGCTCCTTCATTTTAACTCAGCGTCATGACTCATTTCCTATTTGAGTCTTTTGTGCTAAAATATGGCAAACAGTTCACTGCATTCTCAGTCTCGTTATTTTACTGGCTACGTAGCTTTCCACTGTATGCAATGTAACATATGACGGAGGTTTACTTATCCTTACTGGTAGTTATTTAGGTTGTTCCTAATTTTTCGCTCTTAAAACATCTATTCCACGAATGCCTTTGCACAGTGTCCACCTGGCCATGTCTTGCTGAGACCCAACCCTAGAAGTGGCAGTGCCAAGTGCGTTCAGTTCAACTTGTGATACATGCGCTCAATTGCTCTCCAGAAATACCACACAGTTCACACTTCCGTGAATCAGCCAGGATGCTTTAGCTGCAAAGGAACAACATTTCCAGAACAGCTGAGCTCAAATAATAGAGACGTTCATTTCTCACACAAATCAGAGCTCCAAGTGGAAGGTTGCATATTCTATTTTCTCCTAGGTTTTGTTTTTTTAGGAAAACACTGACAGAAACCAGCCAAGTGGACGTCACGACTCCCTCGTGTACTACAGGTTGAACAACGCTGGTTTGAAATACCCCAGTCCCTCTCTGGATTTGAGGATAGGTGAACCAACCCTGACTTCCGTTGGGAAGGGAGGAATGGATGTCATCGTCTCACCTACATGGGTGGCGGAGTACAGCTGTCCCCAGCCCTCCTCCCTGATGCAAGGAACATATGTTACACTGAAGGAGGAGACCTTTATGATCCTTTCACAGCCCAGATCCCAGAAACTCAGGGAGAAAAGGATATTTTCCCCTAATCATAAAATTGTAACAGGCTCCAATCAGAACCGGTCAACATGGGCCAAAGTGACAGAGTGGTCAAGGCAGTGGGGACTTGAAAGTCTGATGTAATCCTGCTGTCAGTCAAAATCCAAGAGGTGGACCTGGGTGGGAATGTCTGGAAACTTCCCTGGAATTCCCAATAAAACTGGAGTGCAAGAGAGGTGTGTGGTATTTTCCCCCTCCCAGAGGACCTACTTTCTCCATTGAGAGTGTCACTTTTCATGCCTGTTTCTCTGAGTGACATGTTTGAATCTTTCTGACCGGCTTGCAAGAATGAGTGCTTGAAGGGATCTTCACACTGCCTCAGTTTTCCAGAAGGTCCAGCCCTGAAACACCTTCAGACCCTCCATGTGACCTGACCCCTTGAGCTGAGGTCCCTGTCTTCCTGTCCCAAGACATGGGCTAGCATCTTGCCTGACACTTTGCAGGTGACTGACCCAATGCAAGGCCCAGCTTTCCTGGAAGGTGCTGAGGCCACTGGAGCATGGTTTTCCCTTGGATTATCAGTTTCCCTCAGCATTCTTGAGGTTCGGGTACAAATCTCATGGTCAGTGTCTCCTCTTGTGGAGGAGATAAGCCTAAGTATTTAGGAAGAGGTTGAAGAATTAAGAGGAAGAAAAAGAAGTGTTGCATCTTCTCACCTTCTCATGAAAGAACAGACCTGTGGAGAGAAGGTCTACAGACTGATGGGCAGGATAAGAAGAGACTGTAGAGTCCTGGTGTCCACCGCCAGTGCCAGGTGCTGGATTTGGTTTGCCTTTGTTGTCTTGGGAATGTGGACACACTGATTTCAGTGAAGGGTAGCTGGTCTGTCATCAAGAGTGGACACATGGCAAGAGAAGGCCAACCATAGAAGCAGCACAGGTCTCTCCAGAAGAGGTAAAAATCAGGTGACGTCAGTACCAACACCATCTGTTTTGTGACCAGTGACAAGATTGTTCGAAATTGTGGATGGATTGGTAGCAACAACAGCTAACATTTATACTGTCACTTGTTTCTGTTCACTTCTTTTCCCTGACTTTATCCAAGTAGAGGAACAAAAATGTATAAATGAGAAAACAGTGTCATGGTTTGGGTGAAAGGTGTCCCCCAAAAGCTCAACATGTGGGACGGTGCAGACCGAGAGGGGTTAATCTGGTGGTAACTGTAGGCTGGTAGGGCGTGGCTGCAGGAGGTGGGTCGTTGGGGGTGTCTTTGGGGTATATTTTGTATCTGGTGAGTGGTCTCTCTGCCTCTCAATGTGACACCTGGAGCTGCTTCCCTCTGCCACATTCTTCTGCCATGATGGTCAGCTTCACCTCGAGCCACGAGGAATGGAGTTGACCTTCCATGGACTTAGACCTCTGCAGCTGTGAGCCTCTGAAATGTTTCCTCCTTTAATTAATTGTTCTTTTCAGGCCTTAGTTGCATCAGTGAAAAAGCTGACTAAAAGTCTTCTGAAATGTATTTACTGTGCTAAGCGTCTCATATGAGGTATTCCTTTTAATCCTTATAATAAGATAGGTATTATTATTATTATTTTCTCACTTTATAAATGAGAAGCCAGATGAACAAAGAGGGTAAGTAACTTGCTCACTACAGCTAAGTAGTGGTTGCAGAATATGAATTGAGGCTCGCAAGAGACTGCTCTGCACAATATTGACGCTCATGGAATCTCACTATTATACAGATGACATAAAAGAGCAGCTGCTTTCTATGGTGTTTGCTCAAAATCTGGAAACATCCCCTGGATAGGCAGTACCAGTGGTAGGATAATGGAGGTGTGAAAACCTCCAGTGACCTTGAAAAAGACTTGAGGCCTGGGGGAGGGAGCCATTTCTTCAGCCTCCGTTGCGGGGAATAATCAAGGTTGTTGACTCCACTCTACGCTGAAGGCCCACTTCCAGGCTTGGCCATTACGCAGCAGGAGTCACTGGAATGACCAAGTCATCAAGACAGATTTTCTCTAATGATACAGACAGCAAAGACTCAATTTGATTAAGCCAGACTTTGAGTCTGGACCTGGAGGACAGACCGTGTCACCATCTCAACACTGAACTGAAAGGGGCAGTGACTAATCTAGAGGCCTGCACTCCCCTCCTGCTGGGCGCCTGAACCTGCAGACCATGGTCCTCTCCTCCTCAAGGAACCTGCTGCAGTCCACCCTGGAGCTCTCCTGACCTGCTCCTTCTTCCTTCAGCCCAGGCCTCCTGCGCCTGCAGGCACAAAGCCTCCAGCCTGGTTGTCTTGCCAGCTTGCAGCTCAGCCTTGGGTCCTTGGCTTAATGTGGGACAGATATCACAGAGAGGCAAGTGGGCAACACACCCGAGCTAGGCTTTACTGGGGTTTACGCTTGAGCAAAGGGTGAGACAGCACACGGGTGGGATCCCTGGATTGCTCCCCAGGGACTCGAGGAGTGACGCTCACGGGGGGAAAGTGGCAGGCCCGCTCAGGTGCACAGTCCGCAGGTGTGCCCATCCCAGCTCTCTGCTTACAGCTTCTCAGGGTTTTGCTCCGGGCACTTGACCTGGAGACCCTCTTATGGGTGTTGGACCCCTCCCACTGAGCTCAAAAGATGGTGGAGGTGCTCCCTGCCCCTCCCAGGAAGGTTACCTGCTGGTCAAGTTCTGGCATGGTGGGTGAGGGGTGGCAGGAAGGCCTGGGGGAAGCATCAGCAGCTCCTGAGCTGGGCCTTGGTGGAAATGATCCATTGAAAGCAGCCTGTGTTAGGCGGGAAATCTTGGGGAGGAGGGAATCAGGGCCCTCACTGCGCTAAGTTATTTCTCAGTTACTTGGGGACCATAAAGGGCAGACAGTACCAAATTAAGACAGCAAAGAGAGAAAGGCGAGGAGCCACCCTTCAACACACCAGCACTTTTAGAGAAGACGCTGAGGTCATTTCCGACTCTGGCATCCTGTGATCCTGATCCTAAGAAGCACTGACACAACAGCACACAAATTAGCCGATGACTTCCCTTGTTCCTATGAACAGCCAGGGCCGGAGACAGCCAAGAAGAGTGAAGTGCCACTCAGTGAAACTGTTCGGAGTTCTAGTCGGGCATGGCTGGCCTCTTCCCGGCTGGCCTTTGTCTCAGCTTCTGAGAAGAAAGGAAATCTGGAGAGCCAGGTCCATGCTTAAAGCACGTGGGTATTTTTCCCCACCCCAGGCTAGACTCCAGCTCTTCCCTAGTGGTAAAGAGAGTCCTTCATAATCTGTCCCCTGCCTGCCTCTTGAGCCTCAGCCTTTATTATGACAATTATCTTTGTTTGATTGACAGATTAAATTGTGTGTGTGGCTCACGTTCAGCAGGCTGTTTTGCAACACCCTCTACCTTGCAACACCTCTGTCTCAGCTAAAAGGTACTCATAGGCCTAGCCTTCTCCTCACCTCTACCCCCTGCCTTCACACTTCCGCTCATCAGACTGGTCACTTCCTGCTTTTCCCACAGAAGAGCTCAGCTGTACATCATGACCCCTGGAGTTACCTGCCTCCCTCCAGCTGCCAATCCTCGAGAGCAAGCTCTGTCGTCACTGCAGTAGTCCCAGCACCCTGCCACATTGTCTGGCACATAGTAGACACTTGATAAATATTTATGGTTGAATGTTCTTCATGCTCATATGATTTTTTATTTTTTATTTTTTGCTATTTAGAATATAGTTAACCACTTTCTTTTTATACTCTCTGCAGTGTGCTGAAAATATCCAGGTGACTCATAGTTGTAGTTTCTCTGGCTCCAAGCTGACGCCTACTGATGCCATGCAGAGGGCAGCCCTCCTCCCCCCCATGCCTAGCATACACTGAGCAGAGCATCAATCACACTGGTTAGGGACTTGAATGTCACATTGAAAAACCGGCTTTTCTCCATCAAGAGGGATTGGTCAGTGCACATTTGCTTAGGACCAGGGACCGTGCAATTACAGCCCTGTCCCGAGATGAAATTTTCTGTGACATAAAGGATGGATTGGCAGAAAGAAGGACATGAGCGTGAGGGAGACTGATTAGGAAACCGTGGCAGTGATGCATGGAAACCAGGCTTCTGGACTGCAGAGGAGGTCCCTATCTGAGCTGAGCGTCAACACTGGGCAATTGAGCAGAGGGAGGGGCAAAAGAAGAGGCTACAAGTAGATTTCAAGCTCTTGAGTCTGGGAAACGGGAAGGCAGGTGACATCAATAGAAATAGGGGTCATTAGAGGGATCGAGTGAAGTGCCTTGCTTTGTTCAGGGAGGAGAGGAGTGTGTTGGGAATGCTAGCAGAGAATCCAAGTTCTAAAACTTAATTATTCAAATAAAATTAGAGATCACATTTATCAAATAATTACTCCACAATCACTTAACAAAATTTAATTTTTTTTGTACCAGGGACTGAACTCAGGGGCACTTAACCACTGAGCCACACCCCTAGTCCTTTTTGATATCTGAGACAGGGTCTTGCTAAGTTACTTAGGGCCTTGCTGAGTTGCTGACGCTGGCTTTGAACTTACGATACTCCTGCCTCAGCCTCCTGAGCTTCTGGGATTACAGATGTGCAGCTCCACACTTGGCAACATTTACTTCTTGAATGCTTCCTCCAACACTGCCAGGTAGATTCTATTATTCTCCCTCCTCACAGACAAGGGACTGGAAGCTTACGTCACTTTTTCCTGTTCACCTCGCTGCTCTGATAGACAAATGGAATTCAGCCCACCACCCTCTGCGTGGGACAGGGGTTTGTGAGAGCACTCAGAGCTCTCTGCAGACTTCAGAGGGGTCCACGCAGAATCTTGATGGCAGCACTGAGCTCAGAGGAGGTTGTCAAGGGAGATCATGGGCGGAGGAAGAGCAGAAATGGAAGGCTGAGAGTGGGGAGGAAGGCAGGGGTGGAGGAGAGCGTCCTAGACAGGCAGAGTGTCCCTGAAGTGAGAGGAGAGGTCACCTGCTGCATAGGGAGCTCAAGAGGAAAAGTAGTTTAAGGCCACATGGTTGTTTATTGTTCATTCTTTGTTTATTGGTTGGGCTGATAATCAATGCTTTCCTGAGTGCTCCTGGGCATGCACAGTGCAGAAAGAACTGCCAGGGAAGCAGCGTGGGTGATTCTAGAATTACACGTGCTGTGGTCTCTGCTTTAGTCAGCTTTTGCACTGCTGTGACTAGGAACAATTTCAGAAGATAGTTTATTTAGGGGCTCATGGTTTTAGAGGTCTCAGTCCATAAAAGGCTGGCTCCATTCTTTGGGACTCCAGGTGAGGCTGAACGTCATGGAGGAAGAGTGAGGGGGAGGGAGGGAAGCAGCTCACATGATGATCGGGAAGCAGAGGTACAAAATATGCACCCCAAAGGCATGCGCTCCGTAACCCACCCTCTCCGGCCAGGCCCCACCCTATCAGGGGGTTAACTCACTGACTGGGTTAAGACTCTTACAACCTGATCATTCCACCTCAGCCTTCGCATTGTCATGCACGCGCTTTTGGGGGACACCTCACATCCAAATTATAACAGTATCCACGCTGCAAAGATGCAAAGCTGCGGCATACTACGTGTGGTCCTTGAGGCTATTTGAATCCCACAGGGAACCATCCAGCCCAGTGAGAGCCTAAGAATCATGTTAGGATCACAAAGTGGCATTTGGTTTGGACACATAATCTGCAACAGCCTTGGCTCTAGCATCCTGGGGCCCCTGGATCACTTGCCAACCATCCAGATCTGATATCAAGCTCTCTTTTCAGCTTCAGCAGCAGATGGCAGGGTTGTAGCCACTCGCAGAGCAAGTTAGAACTCTTTTTCACCCAGCACTGTTTAGATAAGACTGTAGGAATGACAGAATTTGCAAACAGATAGTCCTGTCCACTTGGCCAGTGGCGAGGTGATCTTTTGGTTTGAGGAGCAGAGGTTCTGAGCCTTGAGGAATTTAAGGCCATCTCTCCTAACACTGGCCCTCTCAGAACAGGAGAGATTCCTTTCCTTTTCCTTGGTTCAATAATTGATGAACTGGCATCCAAGCTGCTTTGCCTGAATTCCTGTTCAAGGCTTAAACGGCCTCAAAGCCTGGATGCTGGGAGGAGGGGCTGGGTGTACAGGCTGCGTGCAGGACTGGAGGATGCTAGGACTAAAAGAACAGCAAAAGCCATGTAGCTCAATCCCTCCTTTGCTCATTTGCATGTGCTCAGACCTCAGATCTGGAAGGTACCAGAACTAAGTACGAGGAGCAGCACCCAGCTGTCTTACCTCCCAGCCTGTTCTCTTTCCGCTGCAGTATTCAGAAAACCACCAGCCCATTCACCCTTGGATGTTTGTCCATACCGAGTATTCCAGCATCTAACGCCACTTACTGTCTCCAAAAGCATCTTTCTGTACCTTAGGCGACACAGAAGGGAGATAGATAAATGAGCTTTCAAAAAGCCCAGAACAAATGCCCAAGAAGGCTCCTCAGAGAGAGCAGGAGCTCTGGGGAAAGGCCCCTCAGGCTGTGGGCTGGTCACTCTTGGTTTTAGCCCAGGCTCCTCCACTGTGACACTGCCTGAATTATTGCTTAAACTCTATTTGTTTCCTCTTGCAAGCCCTGCAGCTTACCACACAGCTTACTCGTTTACAGTCCTGGAAGAAGTCTGTAACATGTCACTTGGGCAGGCAGGGTAGCTCCTGCAGGGCTCCACGGCAGAATTTCCTTCTTTTCTAGCTCCTGGAGGCCACCTACTCTTCTTGTCTTATGCCTCTTCCTCTTGTCTCTCCAGCCTCTGGCTTTTGTCATCACATCTCCCTTGCTGACTTTGACCTTCTTGATTCCCTTATAGGGGGTCACCATAGATGACCTTAGGCCCACCCAGACGCCACAAGATAATCTCCCCATCTCAAGATTTTAACTTGATCACACCAGCAATTAGGACATGGACATCTTTGGGGACATCATTCTGTCTTTCATAAGCTCTAGTAGGCTCCAAGGTAATTCCCTGGGATAACAAGTTCCATTAATAGTGCTTAGACATAACTTCTTAAAAGACTTCTTTGAGACCTCAAAAGTAGGTTAGAGTCCCCAGTTGTGACCCCTGTAGTCATCATGGTCCACCCCATGGGAACCCTTCTCTCCCTGCATTATAGCTACTTGGCTACAATGACATCTTCAACACTGGAACATGCAACTCCGAGGAGCAGGGACTGAGCCCCGTCTGCTTTTGTATCTCCTGATCCCCACACGGCATCTAGGGGGCACATGCAGCTGTGTAATTAATATCTGCAGTCATGTCACAAGGAGCCCAGGTAAAATGCTCAGTGGTACCTGGCTCAAATAGGCATTCAAGAGATGGTAAATCCTGGTACTAATGCCCATCAGGCCTAAGAGAGTGGGAGCTATCCACGGGTGTCAAGCTAACTGTCTTCATCCCTTAATGGGAAACCGTAAGGCTGGAGGTCTTCTAACTTAGAGATAAAAACCCTGTGGGCAGTCAAAGGTAATGTTGAGGTTCAGCCTGTTTTATTATAACACTGGGTTGCCCAGAACCCACTACATATTTGCTGAAGAAAAGGAAGGTGCTGGATGACTTTTGGAAGCAAGAGGGACAGGAGAAGTTGAGAAAGAAAAAAAAATCCATCATCTGTCTTCCTTTTTCCCAGCTAGGCAGAGAGAGATGTAGCCCAGGTCTGCCTTACTGGTCAGGGCCTTGAGGTCTTGGCTTGGGTAGTGTTACCTCTCGATGATCACCCTTGATCTCTGCTACTCATGCTTCCACCTAGTACAGTGAAGGGAGGAGGGAGCAGGCCAGGAGGTCTGGCAGCCTCATGGTGCTGGATTCGTGGTTTTCCTGAACTTGCTATCTGGCCTTATACAAATCTTCCATCTTGCAATTTCTGTAAAATGCATGACTCATCTCACAGATGCCAAGAAATTCAAAGACTCTATGTTCCTGTCATTACAGGAGAAGAGTTAAATAAAAGAAAAAAGCTGCTGCAGGCATACCTGTAAGACTATTATTAGGCCAAAGTCAAAGCCAAGGCCCTAGCAAGTTTTGACTTCATTATAAAGCCAGGAACAGGGGACCTAGAATCAGAACTGTGAAGGTGCATGCTGTTTTGAGTGAATCTGTCACCCCACAATTTGGATTTAAATTCAGACTCCTCTGTGGGGGGACCCTGACTTTGCTACAGGTATGTACCGTGCCAAGCAGTAGCATGTACTGATCATGGTCATAGCCAGAGCCCATTTGCTGTGTGTCTTCAGCCATTTTCTGTTGCTAATAACAAAAAAAATCACAGACTAGGTACGTTGAAAAGAAAAGAGGTTTATTTTGGCTCTTAGTGCTGGTTCAGTGTTGAGGGTTATGTCTGTTGATGGCCTTCATGATCGCAGAGTCCTAAGGTGGCAAAGGACATTTGATGGTCTGAGACTGTGTGTGTGTGCGTGTGTGTGTCCTAGTCTCTTTCTCTTTCTCTCTCTTTCACCTTCTGAAGCCACCAATATTCAATCATGGGGCAAACCCTCATGACCTTATCTAATCCTAAAGGTCCCACCTCTAAATACCCAGTTGATTGTTTCCACCCTCCTAGGACCTCACAGTGGGGACTAAATTTCAGCATGCCATTTCAGAGGGGTCAGACCGTATTCAAAGCACAGCACATGCCCAGATACGGCCTCTTCTGGTGGCTAGCTTCAAACTGATTCCAAACTGTCCCCCACCCTTGATGCCAGGGGTCCAGGCTGTGTTGCCGGAGCCAGGCCCCTGGTGAAAGTGCTAAATGATAAACTGAGTGTTGAGGGTCACCTTGGGAGAGGATGCTTCCCAGGGTACAAGAGAGCTGGATGAAGAGAGGTGTTGATGGCACTAGCCACGCCTCTTGCCATCATATGTGTGCACACGTTTCTATAAGCCCCAGATTGGTATGTGACATGGGGTGACATCTTAGGTGAAGATGGGGCAAAGCATTGTGGGTGGCAAGGGCACAACAGGGAGAATGGGGTGACCAGAAGCCCCACCTGTAGTACCTATTGTATTTCCAGGTGAACCTGTGAAGTTAGATACTTGGCTTTGCACTGGACCCCACAGAAACCAAAGAGTGTCTGGGGCTGCAGCAGTGGCTCAGTGGTTATGGCACTTGCCTGGCATGTGAGAGGACACGGGTTTGAACCTCAGCACCACTTACACAACAAAGTGTCAGAGCAACAAAAGCCACGTGAAAAACTAAACAAAATTGCTTCTGTCTTAAAAAAACAAAAACAAACAAAGAAAAGAAACCAGAGAATCTCTGAGTCAATAGTGTTGGAGTGAGAATTTTCATCTTTGATAAGATCCCAGGTGACGCCAATGTTGCTGGCTGGGGACCACATTTTGACAACTCATCAAGATTTCTAGGAGCAGATCAGGGCTGGGTATAGAATTCAGAGGCAATGACTTTGCTATAATTCTGATCTAGGCTGTCCCCCAAAGGCCCATGTAGTAAATGTTTTCTCCCTAAATATGCACTCTTAGGAAGTGAATAGAATCTTTAAGAGGTGGGGAAACCATTAAGAGCAGGAGATCTTCTGGATCACTGGTGACGTGCATAGCTATCTGTGTTTGTAAATAAAGTTATAATTTCTATTTTAAAACAAGTACCTGATTCACATTCATACCACTAAGCATATATAATAGTTGTAGAATATTCCACGCAGCTTTTGACAGTTTGATAAAACGTTTGCACTGCATATTCTTTTCTTCGAATGCTTTACGTTCATACCAAACTTTGCATTGTGTGCACATCAGAGTGGTAATCCTCAGCAGCATTTATTCAGCTTTGAGCACAGAAGAGGGAATTAATTCATGATAAGGCTAAAGATCTGGACTTGGTTAAAAAGTTGTTTCTCTGTTTAATAATTTGTCTGCTTCCAGCAAAGTTGATGAACAGTGCCATGGTTGCCTTCTTCTCTTAGGAGAGAGGCACAATTGTTAAAGAAGTGTTTTGCAACTAACTCCTGAGGGACAAGGAGCTGCCCCACCCCCTGGGAGGCTCCCTCCTCTTATTTGGGTGAGTTACTCACCCATGCATCAAGCTGCCATCTCAAAAATGGGGAGCCATTCCTCTCCAGGCTCTTGTGAAGAAGACAGGATCCCATGCAGGCAAGGAGCATAGACTACACTTAGCACGCGCCACGTGCCCAGTAGATGACGGCTGTCACTGGCTATTAGAGATTGGCCGCCCAGGCGGGGGGAGACTGAAGGCAACCGGAAAAGAGCACAGGAGAGCAGAGAACAGGAAGCCCCATCCCTGGCCCCAGCTCACTGAATTCCATATATTCTCTTCCATATATTCTTTCACGGTTTCAACTACCACTTCCATGCCAATGACTCCCAAACCCAGAGACCCAGCCCTGATCTCAAGACCTGTTTCCCACGGAGTTCCCACAAGCACCTCAGATTCAACATGTCCCAACCCTAGGTGTCCCCAGCCTTTCTCTCCCATAGCCTGCTTGCTGGGCTTCCCTCTGCGGACAGGATCCCGCCAGGCTGCGTCTCCAAGCCATCCTCTCCCATCCTCTCCCATTCTCCCTCTCTCTCTCCTCTCTCCAATGTGTCTCATGATTAATCAGTAACCAGGTCCTACCAGTTTTACCTTTTCAAGCTTCTTAAGCCTATCTCTGACCGTCCCTCTCTGCAACCACAGACCTGGGCAGTCCTGAAGTCCAGCGCCTCCCACATCCTCCCTGCTTAACTTCTAGTGACCTCTTGCTGCCAAAACAGCCAAGCTTTGACCATCTCTTCAGTGCCTTCTCTGATCAGGCCCAGCCCCTCTCTCCAACTTATTTTTCTGAATTGCACTCTATTTTCTAGTCACATTGAATTGCTGACTGTCCCCTTGCCCACAAAGTGCTGCATTTTCATTCCATGTCTGGGCTGAGTCTGTCCCCTCTACTGGTAAGGCCTTTCTCTCCTTTATCTGGCCAACTCAGATGGAGGACATCTCCCCCAGGAAGCTGTCCCTGATTCTCCTCTCTCAAACTGGGCTCCACATCCTTCCCCTGGGGACTGTCTTGTCTCTGACCTAGCAGGCGATAGCACTTGCTACCTGCTATAATTGTGCGCCTCCCACCCTAGACTGTGAGCTCCTTGAAGTCAGGAAACGCTGTGCCTTGCCCGCTTTTGTATTCTGCATGCCTAATACAGTGCCTGGCACTTGACCAATGAACAAATGTTTACAGAGCCCCTGAGACAGTGTGCCATTTGCAGAACTAGGTGAGTACAGACTTGCACATGTCCCCCAAGGTGGGAGGAGGCACTTAGAACACTAAAGAGCATCCACGACAGTACGGATTTCATTCCAGAGCTGCAGAAGGTGAACAACCCATGGGGCTCAGGAATGGGGCAGGAGAAAGCAGACATGGCCTGGGGGGAGCACAGAGTCAGAAGGACAGGTCATAAAAAGCGGACAGCTCCTGGACTTTGTCACTTGGCTATGGGTTTACACGGGGCCAAACCAGAGGAAAGATGAAATGGTTACTTATTCACTCAACAAATTTACTACTCACAAGGCAGATACAGGGCCAGGTGTACAAGGACGTAGCAATGAACAAGGAAGGCCTTGTCTCAGCTCTCTTGAGCTTACCAGCTGGTGGGGAGACAGAAAACATGAAAGTAAGCAAAGAAACCTCTTGTGACATGTGGCAACAAGAACCGTGAAGCAATGAACAGGATGCAGGGAGAGAAAATAGCACGCGGGGAGGGATGGGCTCTCTGAGGATGTGGTTTTCAGCTCAAGTTGAGCAGGACAGGAAAGGGAGGAAGGAGAAACAGCTCAGGACACAGCACAGAGGGACCACCCTTTCCAGAAACTTAGGAGCCCAGCTTAGCTTCAGAACTGATACTGGAAGCATCAAGAACCTAATTTCAAAACATACTACGAGGCGCAGTTAGCAAAACCAGCATGATACTGGCATAGAAGCAGACATTAGGGCCAATGGCACAGAAGACACAGAGACAAACCCACACAGCGACTGTCACCTCGTTCTGAACAAAAGTGCTAAAAACATGTGTTAGAGAAAAGCAGTCTCTTTAGCTAATGGTGCTAAGAGAACTGCGTACCCATGTGTGGACGAATGAAACTAGATCGCTCCTGACACCCTGCACCAAAGTCAGTTCACAGGGATCAAAGAACTAAGGATAGAACCAAAACTTTGAAAGCCCTAGAAGAAAAACTAGGAGAAACACTACGATACAAAAAGAGGCAACTGCTTCCTGATTAGGACCCAACAGCTCAGGAAATAATAGCAAGAACTGAAAAATGGGACCGCATGGAGTTAACAAGCTTCTTCACAGCAACGGAAACGATTGGCAGGGTGAGGAGACAGCCTACAGAGCAGAAGTGTGCTCACTCTTCCAATAGGAGGTTAATGCCCAGAGTCTACAACGAACGCAAAAACACCCCAGTCCATAAATGGGCAAATGAAACGAACAGACACTTCTCAAAAGATGAAGTAAGAATGGCAAATAAGTATATGAAAAAATGTTCTGCATCTTTAGCCATCATGGAAATGTAAAGCAAAACTACACTGAGATTCCATCTCACCCTGGTCAGAACATAAACCATCAAGAATACCCATAACACGCTGGGCGAGGTGGCCCAGGTCTGTAATCCCAACGACTGACTCGGTTGGGGAAGGAAGGAGGCTCACAACTTCAAGGCTAGTCTCAGCAACTCAGGGAGGCCCAAGCAACTTAGAGGCTGTCTCAAAATAAAAAAATAGAAAGGGCTTGGGATGTGGGTCAGTGGTTAAGTACCCCTGGGTTCAATCCCTGGTACAAACAAACAAAAACAAAACCCAAAGCAAAAAATCAAATAGCAGCCAATGCTGGCTGGAATGTAGAGAGGGAAATGAACTCATACTATTGATGGAACTGTAAATTAGTATAACCCCCTATGGAAATCAGTATGGAAGTCCATAAAAGACTAGGAATGGAACCACCCGACGGCCCAGCTGTACTACTCCTCAGTGTTTATCCTAAAGCATTGGAGGCAGCTTACTCCAGAGACACCGCACACCCACACTTATCACGGCGTGATTCACAATAGCCAAGTTAGGGAATAAGCTACATGCTCGTCAGTGGATGAATGGATTAAAAATGATGTTTCACTTATACACAATGACATTTTATTCAGCCATAAAGAGGAAAGAAATTATGCCTTTTGAAGGAAAACAGATGAAACTAGAGATCATCATTAAGTGGACTAAGCCAGAGTCAGACAGGTGCGCCACCTTTTCTCTCATATGTGGAAGTTAGAGGAAGAAAAACACAAGATATCACGCAGAAGGAGAACGTTAGTGTAGAGGAAGGGTTGGGGAGGGAAGAGGAGGAGAGGGGAAATAAGGGGAGTGAAATCAATCAGTTTAGGGTGTGTGTGTGTGTGTGTGCATGCATGTGAAAATCCCTCAGAGAAAGCCACTATGCTGTGTAATTGATATGCAACAAAAAAGTCCCATATTTTAAAAATCATGTGAAGGACAGCAAAGCCATCAGCATGTTCCAGGAAGGCAGGCCAAGACCGAGGGCAGTGGAGGGCAGTGGGCCAGGAGTTCAGGTTCCGTTCTAAGTTCCACAGCCAGGAAGGGGTTGACGGAAGGAAGTCATGTGCCCAGGTGTCCATGAGAGTGGACATGCAGGCTGCTGGGGCGGGGCTCAGGACACGATGGGAAGGACTTGGGGAAGAAGGGGCAGCAGCCAGGGGTGGCCGAGGTAGTGGTCAGCTGTTTAACTTCAGGAAATCTATCATTTACCCTCTTCTACAGCAGAGGAAATGGCTTTGGAGGTGGAAGGACCCATATCTGCTCCTTCCCTAAGTGGGAACTTAAACCTCTCTTGCTTCTGCCAAGCTCCTGGGCTCAGGTGGCAAACATTAAAAAGGAATTAATATCCTTTGGAGGGTGGGGATTCTCACACATTGCTGGTGGGAATGCAAATTGGTAGTCTTTCCAAGGGAAAACCCAATGCCTTAAAGATGGGCCTCCTCCTGGAGTACCCAATTCTAGCTTTAGGAATTGTGAGAAACAAATCAGCTACCTGGCAAAGATGTTTGGATAAGTCTTAATTACCTTGTAATTACCAAGTAAAAATTACTTGTAAAAGTGGAATGGGGCATCGATGCAATAGACTCCCGCCCTCTGCAGGAAATTCAATGATGATAATCTGCTGGCTTGGAAAGGTTCTGCAATATAATTTCTATAAAGTGTTTGTTCTTATAGAAAAAATTCTAGAAGGATCTCCGTCAAAATATCAAGGGTGGTTATCTATGAAAACGGTCTGTCTGGAGCTTGTGGTTGCTGCTATTATTTTTTTTGTAATCTACAGAATCTATTTTTTCTAAATCAAATTGTGAGTTTTATTGCAGTATAACATTCCAACAGAAAAGCGCACACTCTCTGTTCATGACTTGATAAGTGATCACAAATTGAACACACCTAAGGATACACACACCAATCAAGAAATGGAACATTATTACCAGGCTCCTAAAAGCCCCCTTTGTGGAATCATCTAGAATCTACTGTAATGTCTGACTCCCTTCATTAAAGATTATGTTTGCATGATTCTTGCAAGGGGCTGCATTTAGTTGTAGTAATTGATCAATTGTTCTAAGAATGTTTAGACCTTATCTTTTGTAAAAATGATGCCATGTAGAATCTGTGATAATTTAGCATTCTGGTCACTTTACTGATCATTTTAATATATTCTGGTTCTGGTTCTGAGCATGATGATTACCCTCCTTCCCGCCCTGCCCCAAGGGCAGGAGTGCATTAAATGAAGGAACAGTCTCATCAAGAGGCTCTGTAGACACCCACGCAAGCTACCAGGGAGGATTGTTAAAACACCTTGCCAAAACCATTCAGAATGGAACATGGGAATCCTTCTAATTGTAAAGGCAAATGTGTTCCATGTGGGACCGTGCAGGCTCTGTGATCCCACTGTGTGTTCCGTGTGGGGCTATGTGGGCTCCGTGATTCCACTGTGTGTTCCACATAGGGTTATGTGGGCTCCGTGATTCCACTGTGTGTTCCACATAGGGTTATGTGAGCTCTGTGATCACACTATGTGTTCCATGTGTGCTCGTGTGGGCTCTGTGATTCCACTGTGTGTTCCGTGTGTGCTCATGTGGGCTCTGTGATCCCACTGTGTGTTCCATGTGTGCCCATGTGGGCTCTGTGATCACACTATGTGTTCCATGTGTGCTCATGTGGGCTCTGTGATCACACTATGTGTTCCATGTGTGCTCATGTGGGCTCTGTGATCCCACTGTGTGTTCCTTGTGGGGCTACATGGGCTCTGATTCCACTGTGTGT
>PVKS010007706.1:0-71649 GCA_004027875.1 Aplodontia rufa | reverse complement strand
TTTGAGGTTTTGTTCGGTTAGCCGTCTGCCCTACTGCTTCCCCATAAATTCTACCATCAACAGATTAGAGAAACCATTCAGCCCTTGAGTCTCTGAGCTTGGGAGACTTCACTAAGCATAATTCAGTCCATCTCCATCTATTTGATTTCAAAAGCTTAATATCGTCCTCTCTAATGGCCGAGTAGTATTCCATAGTATAAATGAACCAAAGCTTTTATATCCACTTGTCAAGTGAGGGGCATCTGGGTTGGTTCCATAGCCTAGCTATAGTAAATTGAGCTGCAATAAACATTGAGGAAGCCACATCGCTATAATACGCTGATTCTAACTCTTTTGGGAAAATTCCCAGGAGTGGGATAGCTGGATCATAAGGTGGTTCCATCCTTAATTTTTTGAGGATTCTCCATACAGCTTTCCATAGTGGCTGAACCAGTTTGCAGTCCCACCAGCAGTGTAACAGTGTGCCTCTTTTCCCACAGCCCCTCCAGCATCTGTCGTTGTTTGTATTTTTCATTTTTGCCACTCTAACAGGAGTGAGGTGGTATCTCATTGAAGTTTTGATTTGCATTTCCCTTATAGCTAATGATGTAGAGTATTTTCTCATGTATTTATGGGCTTTCTGGACTTCCACTGGAGAGAAGTTCCTTTTGAGTTCTTTAGCCCATTTATCGATTGGATTATTTGTGAGTTTGGACTTTAGTTTCTTTAGTTCCCTATATATTCTGGTTATTAGCCCTGTGTCCGAGGTGTAGCAGGCAAAAGTTTTCTCCCATTCTGTAGGTTCTCTCTTGATGCTCTTGACTATATCTTTAGCTGTGCGGAAGCTTTTTAGTTTAATTGCATCCCATTCATTTAATTTTGATTTTACAGCATGCGCCATAGGAGTTTTGTTAAGGAAGAAGCTGCCGACTCCTATACGGTGTAGTGTTAACCCAACTTCTTTTTCTAGTAAATTTAAAGTTGTAGGCTTAATATCCAGGTCTTTGATCCATTTTGATTTAATTTTTGTGCAGGGTGAAGATAAGGATCCAGCTTCAGTTGTCTACAAATGGCTGTCCAGTTTGTCCAACACCATTTGTTGAACAGGCCATCCTTCTTCCACACTATACTTTTTCCCCCTTTATCAAATATCAAATAATTAAAGATATGGGGTTTTGTCTCAGGATCTTCTATTCGGTTCCACTGGTCTTCGGTTCTGTTTTGATACCAATACCATGCTGTTTTTGCTACTACAGCTCTGTAATATAATTTTAGGTCAGGGATTGAGATACCCCCTATTTCTTCCTTTCTATAGAGTAGTGTTTTGGCTAGTCTGGGTCTCCTGTTGTTCCATATGAACTTGAGAATTGCTTTTTCTATATCTCTGAAAAATGCCATAGGTATCTTGATGGGGATTGCATTAAATCTGTAAAGGGCTTTGGGTAGAATGGCCATCTTTATTATATTGATTCTGCCTAACCATGATCATGGAATGTTTTTCCATCTACTCAGGTCTTCTGTCATTTCTTTTTTTAGTGTTTGATAATTTTCTTTGAATAGGTCTTTAATATCCTTTGTAAGGTTAATGCCCAAGTATTTCATTCTTTTGGAAGTGATGGTGAATGGGAGAGATTTCCTGATGTCTTCTTCTGCGGATTTGTTGCTGGTGTAAAGAAATGCTAGCGATTTGCTGGAGTTGATCTTGTATCCGGCTACTTTGCTAAACCCACCTATGAGCTCTAGGAGTTTTCTGGCGGATGTTATTGGGTCTTCTAGGTATAGAATCACGTCGTCTGCAAATAGAGATAACTTGACTTCCTCTTTTCCTACACGAATACCTTTGATCTCCTCGTCTTGCCTGATGGCGCTGTCTGCCACTTTCTTAGCTGTATATCTGGGAACCTAAGTTTAATCTCTCAGAGCAACATTTCTCATTTATGGAATGGGACTAACAGTACTTTGATCACAAAGTCATTTCAAATATTAAATAAAAGAAGTTAAATTTTAAAGGCACAATGCCTGTCTTTGACCATCTCATAGCAATTGATTTCTTGCCCTTTGGAACCCCTATAGCAAATTTTATTGCAGCTGTTTATTTAAATGTTGTATCTCTAAATGACTTTTTGCATGAATATATTTTGACCCCCTAGCCAAGATTTTTGTTATTGTTGTTGTTTGGTTTGGTTTTTTTGTTTTTTGTTGTTTGTTTTTTTCTTTTTTTCTTTCTTTCTTTCTTTTTTTTTTTTTTGGTACTGGGGATTGAACCCAGAGGTGCTTAACTACTGAACCACATCTCCAGCCACCCCCCGCTTTTTTTTTTTTTTTTTTTTACTTTGACACAGGATCTTGCTAAGTTGCTCAGGACCTTGCTAAACTTCTGAGGCTGGCCTTGAACTTGAGATCTTCCTGTCTCAGCCTCCCAAGCTGCATGCACCACCAAGCCCAGCCCAAGAATTTTTAATCTATCTGACTAAAATTTATCAGTCAAAGTCTAGACTAGGATTTCAGAAATCAGAAACTAGTTATTCCCGACAAAAGTATTTCATTTACGGAATTAGTGCATTAGTGACATGGATGCTGGAAGACAGAAGGGCAAATGCAGGATGCTGGAGGAAGTAACTAGCACCTCCAAGCCTGCAGAAGATAAGAATAAATAGAAAAACCCAGAGCTAAGAGGAGAAGGGAGTACTCAGCTCCTCCAGGGAGGTGTCTTAGTTGGTACTTAAGCTAACAAAAGGGCGCAGCTGGTTGGTCCTGTTAGCAGTGAAGCAATGTGGCACGGCTAATCAAGCTAATCAAGCCAAAAGACACCAAAGTTTTTTCTGTAGCCGGAATCTTTCAAAGGAACAACACTGACAGGCATTACCATAGAAAGCAAGTCCTGTCCTTTCACTTTCTTTCCAATCACTCTTTAGTTTCTATAGCATCTCATTGTCAGATACTAGGAGGGAAGATCTGGTAAGGAAGTTTGAGAAATGCAATTTCCAGACCTAGCTCCAGCACCCTAGAGGAGAGTATAATAGGACTTGGAACTGAGAACAAAAGATAAATAATCAGCACAAAAAGGAAATCTTTAAGATCAAGGTAATTGTTCTTTCTACCTTTCACTTTTTTATATAAAAGATATTCTATAAATATTTCCTGGTTGTTGATAGGTTTTCTCCATTGCAATAGACCCTTCTCAGGAGCAAATTTGGATTACCAATTTAAAATAGATTCATATGCTGGGTGCAGTGGTGCTTGCCTATAATCCCAGCAGCTCAGGAGGCTGAGGCAGGAGGATCGCAAATTCAAAGCCAGCATCAGTAACTTAGCGAAGTCCTAAGCGACTTAGCGAGATCCTGTCTCAAAATAAAAAAAAATAAAAACAGGTTGGGGATGTGACTCAGTGGTTAAGCAAGCACCCCTGGGTTAAATGCCCAGTACCCCCCACCCAAAATATATTCTTACTAGAAAGAAATTTACTCTTGATGGATGTTGAGTAAGATGCCTAGTATAATATCAATGTCCAAAAAATGTTGTTATTAAGGAAATTAATACACTCATTAATATCCAAGTCCCTCACCTAAAGTATCTAATTGATTTTGCAGCTGATGTCATAGCTTCAGCTTAAACTCTTTTTTTTGTTTGTTTTGTTTTGTTTTCTTGCTTTAGGAATTGAGCTTGATTTTGGACATGTCTGAAGAACTCAAGAGCAAGCCTATTTACAGAGGAAGAGAAAAATGTATCCTAAGTGAATAGCAATATATGAAGTTTGCTAGCATTAGAAGTAAAGGTTTGGTAGAATATCTTATCTATTTTAATCCTGAGTCCTGGAACTGCAAACACGGTACAGCATTAAATTAGTCTATTTTCTGTTGCTAATGATATAATATCACATACTAGGTTGGTTATAAAGAAAAAAGGTCAGGCTAGGGATATAGCTCAGTGGTACATGATAACACTTGCCTAGTTTATTCTGGGTTTTAACCTCAACACTGAAAAAAAGAAAAAAAATTACTTTGCTTATAGTTCTGGATGCAAAGTCACAAAGTCAAGGGGTTCATCTGGCCTTCTTGCTGTGGAGATCCTAGGTGGTGCAGGGCATCCCATAGCAAGAGACAAAGCGTGTGCATGTATGTGTCTTCCCACCTCTCTCCTCATTCTTATAGATCCACCAGGATTCAGGCAGCAGGGCTCCATCTTGATGAGTTTATCTAATCCTAAACACTTCCCAAAGGCCTCATCTCTAAATACCATAGTCAGACTAAGTTTTCATCTTCTTAATACCTTACAATGGGAATTAAACTCCAGCATGAGTTTTGTTTTTGTTTTTGTTTTTTTTAAGAGAGAGGGACAGTGAAAGAGACAGAGAAAGAGAGAAACCACTTTATTTAGTTTTTCACATGGCCTTCGTAGCTCCAACACTTAGTTGTGTACATGGTGCTGGGGTTTGAGCCCAGGTCCTCATGCTCGCCAAGCAAGCGCTGAAACCACTGAGCCATCGCTCCAGCCCCCAGCATGAGTTCTGAGGGGACAAAACAGATTCAAACCATAAGAAGTATATAATTAAATGCATCATCATGATGTACATAGAAGTTTGGGAGCTAAGGACAATAGCAATAGGAAGTTGTGCCCTGGAAAACTCCTACTTTGTTAGAGGCATGCACCCTTTAGTCAAGGGTTGGTAGCCTCTGAACAGGCATGGATGCGGGGCTCTGGGAGAGCTTGTTGGCTTTGGAAGCAGTAGGAGAAAACACTTCCATTAGCCTGGGGAGGAAGATGGTGAATGTCACAGAGTCTCACAGAAGACTAATTCTTGGAGTGCACCTGTGCAAATCTCTAGGGATTCTTAGAATAATCTGGAAGAAATTTGACTGTGGATGGGAATACTCTTTGAGACTTCTACTACAACTGTTTTTCACTAAGTTGGCTATTATGTGGGTAAATGGGCTACATTTAAATTTCTAACGTCTTAGGCCATTAACTTCTCTAATTTGAAGCTCAAAGTTTATTTGGTTAAGTTGTCTTTCATTATTTTTTAAATAAGGGTTTCTTTATTTTCTTTCAGTAATGAAAATTATTAGTCGGAATTAAGTTTAACTTTGTCTTTTCATGTAATAGTACTGGGCTTATGACTTTATATGTAAGGAGTAAGGAAGAACAAAATTCAGAAGTGCTTTGATTTTTAAAAACTTTTACAGATAAAAATATGAAATTAGTATTCCATTATCTTCAATTCATGATTTCCTTAGTTTTTTCCAGTACTGTAAACCTCAGTCCTTATTTGAGAGACACATTCATTTTTACATTGCATTACAAAATAACAAAGATAAACTGTTGCATAAAGATATCTATGCTAGGGACTGGAGCAGGGACTCAGCAGTTCCAACACTTGTCTGGCATGCCCAAGTATGCAAGTTCAAACCCCAGCACCACATACACAAGGAAGACTTCGGAGCAACAAAAGCCACATGAAAAATGCACTGAAATTGTTTCTCTTTCTCTCTCTCACCATTCCTTTCCTTTTTTTTTTTTTTTTAGGAGATATCTATGCTAAATACCATGTGCAGATAATTTGGTAGTTTTAAAGTGAAATTTGGCATAGATATTTAGAAAATTGAAGCAGAGCTTTCTGGGGGTTTTTTACTCTCTTTTTTTAGGAAAAAAAATAAATTTATTTCTAGTAAACAAGGCCTGATTAATGTAAAACTAGAATAATATAAAAGAGTAAAGAAACCAAATGAAACATGAACTTTTAGTTTCCTTCACAGGAAACATGTCATTACTCTCTTCTGCCTCTGACTGTTTTGCTAAACCAAATTGTTAAGAGCTTTCTTAAGTTTGGCAAAGTTTTTGACTTTAGATTATCTGAATTTTCATTCCTAACTCCTTTCAATTTTATATTTATTTTTTCCAGATTAAAATATCACTATTATCTTGCTAAAGCTTTGCACTGGGTTTAAAGTTTGCTTTTTTTGAAAAGGGAAAAGCCATGTAGTTTTAGGATAACTTTTTAAATTCCAAGTCATCTTCCTCCTTATTATCCTTATAGATGCTTATCTCCTTCTTCTGTCTTTAAAATTGATTCATAAGTCATCTGGTTATACTGGATAATGATCATGATGTGTTCAACCCCAAGGCTTCTGTAAGAGTCTCCTAAAGCTGTACAAAACATCAAAGAGCTGTTGACAGTCCCAAAGACAGACTTAAAAACTTTATTTTTTAACCTAGTGAAAATCCTTATAATCTGTCTATTATTGTATAGCCCCTGCAGACAGGAAAGCTATTCAATAAGTCCTGGCCAGTAACCAGATAAGTTTTTTCCCTTTTTGCAAGTGAGACTGTCCCCTGTAGCATGCTTTGAAACCATATCATTAACAATGACAAATTTTTATTAGGTTTACCATTTTGTGATTAAGGAATTCCTTCGTCTCTTTTAGTTTCTCTATAAGGAAGAAACAATATAAAACACTTGAACCACAGATGAAAAATTTTCTTAAACAACTCAGTCAATCCTGTTTTAATTCTATGTTACAAAAAAAAAAACTTTATGAAAGTTGACTGCCCTTTGAACTAGTTGCTCTCACACATGCTAGGCAAGCACTACCACTGTGCTATACCCCAGCCTAAGGAAATCAGTTTTACTGAATTTTCTTAGTTTTGAAATAAAGATAAGACTTCCAAGTCTAGTTATAGTGATCCCAAAAATTCAGAAAAATGTGGAAAAGGTTTTTGTTAGAGTGAAGGATCATAGCAAAATAATGGAGGTTGGGGTGTGAGGAGAATGGTGGCCATGAAAAAATTCCATGTTGGGAATGGCCAACATCAATGTCAAGCTGCTTCTTGCCAAGTTGTGCTTTGTTTCATTTGCTCTGAGGGAAGAAGCATTCCATCCATGGGAAAGCACAGCAAGGATAGAGATAGCAAGAGGATCAGGAGTCTGGAGGAAGTGTTGACCCTAGCCAACTCCCTTTCCAATTATCCCTGGCAATGTGAAGGAATATTCTGGGTTGCTAACCTCACCAGATTACAGGGCATCCTAATCATATAACTATCTTTATTTCTTGAACATCAGAAATACACCAGGCATTTTAATGCATTATGCTACTTAATCCTACAAAGTATACAATATACAGTTAAGACTTTCTGAGACTCAGAAAGGTTGGATAATATGCCTAAGATTAATCAATTAGTCAGTAACAGAACTGGGAATCAAGCCCAGATTTACCTGACTCCAAAACCTGTCCCTCCTCCCCTACATTATACCATACTGGTCAGAGACAAACAAAAGCTTTATCTGCATTAATTAGTGTACCTCCAAGTTAACTACTTCTTCCTCTTCTAAACTTGCACCCAAAGAGAAGGGCAATGGTAATAGTGTTCTCTCTGGCTCTGATCAATTAGGACCCTCAATTTTGCTCAGAGAATTTAGTCAACACAGCTCTCCCACATCAATCTGCTCTCTCTCTCTCTCTTCGTCAAAACTTTTTTCTTTTAAACTTTCGAAAAGATAAGTCTTTACTTGCTGTTTGACTTCATTTGCCTCTCTTCCACCCACCAGACTTGACAAGAAATGTGAATAGTCTGAGAGGTCATTCTCCTTGCAAGCTATTAACTTAATCTGCCACAGTTTCTTGGATGCTGGCAGAAGACATTGGTCTTTGGGGTCACAGAACTGTTTTACTCTCAGCATGGTAGGCAGCACTCATGTTCAGTCAGTTCCCTTGCTTCCTAAGTCTTATGCAAGGCAACAAGGAATTTAGGTCCCAGATGAGGAAACCTAAGCTTAAGAAGCCCCGATCTTTCATAATGGTCTATAAAAGAACTTGCTTGACCTTATTTCCAGAAGGAGATATTGTTCTTATCAGATTGGATAATAAACAAATGTGCCCTGTGCTGGGCGGGGGCACTATGTCTGTTTTCAAAAGTTGCTTGCCAAACAAAAATCATTGAAAAGACAGTCTAGAGTAAAAACTATTAGTGCATTTGCTAACAAGACATGCAGAAATATGAGTCCCATGGAAAATTGTCTCCCAATACATTCCTGCACCTCTCATACAGAAGACCGAATATCATCAGTCATTTCCTAATTTTATAATCTAACAATCTTCTAGAATCCTGGAAGGAACCTTGAAAAACAATAGGCACTCATTCAAAAAAATATTATAGGGCACCTTATTATGTATTAGTTATTATGCAAGCCAAACTAGATATGATCCTTTGTCCCCATAAAGGGAGCAACAGACCCAGTATTCACACATACCAAAATGTAATTACAAACTGTGGTAAATCTTAAGAAGAAAAGGAATGTGGTGGCAAGAGAATTGACATCAACTAGGTATCTTTAACTTGTCTGAGAGGTCAGAAATGTTTTTCCCAAGGATGTCCCTTTCAAGCTGAGACCTGAAGGACGAGTAAGAGATAAGTCAGTAAAAAAAAAAAGGAGGAGAAGGGCAGGTATAGAGATCCTGCAGCTGTTGGGAATCATAGTACATTTGAGAAACTAAAAGAAGCTCAGGGGCTGGAGCGGCGGCTCAGTGATTACGCATTTGCCTGGCATGTGTGAGGACGGAGGTTCAAACCCCAGCACCAGGTGCACAACAAAGTGTCAGAGCAACGAAAGCCACATGAAAAACTCAATAAAACTGATTCTTTCTCTCTCACTGTCTCTTAAAAAAAAAAAAAAGGAAGAAAGGAAAAAAAGGTCAAGAAGTCTTTTGCCCAGGAAGTAAGGTAAGAGTGATGTGACTGAGACCACCAAAAGGCAGGCAGGTCCAGACCCCTCATGTTCATATAGGCCACTTTAAGAACTCTAGTCCTGGAGCGGTCACTCAGCTGTTACAGCACTTGACTGGCATGCACAAGAATCTGAGTTCAAACCCCAGCACCATGTATACAACAAAGTGTCAGAGCAACGAAAGCCACATGAAAAACTCAATAAAATCAATTCTTTCTCTCACTGTCCTTCTCTCTTTAAAACAGTAACATTAAAAAAGAACTCTAGTCTTATTCTAGAACAATGAGAAGTTGTTTAAGGGTTTTAGGTAAAATGTGACATAATTCTATTTGCATTTTGAAGAACTATTTTGGCTACAAAGAGGGGAGTGAGGGATTGGAGGGGCCTATGTTATACGGAGTTAGTCCAAATTACAATGGTGTAGATGAAAAGACGTGGACTTATTAGAAAGACTTTGGGTATAAAATTTCTGGTGACTGGTGCTGCAACAAATATTGAGAATGAAGGTAAGGGAGACATCAGGGATGACTAATAGATGATTTGAGCAAGGAAATAGATAAGAGAAAAGGAAAACAAGAAGAGTCATGAACTCAGTCTAGACCTTGTAATTCTGAGACAATTAGTGAAGCAGTTGCTATCAGATTTGGAAATTAGGGGAGGAGTCTGGACAGAGACAAATGTGAAAATCATTGGCATATAGATGATAACTAAAGTCATGGGTGTGAGTGATACTGCGTAGACTAATATACAGAAAAAAATAAAAGAACCTAAAATTGAATTCCAAGTTGCTCTTTAATAGCTAGGGAGAGAACTGGAATCCACAAAGGAATTGGAGAAGCAGTGCCCAGAAAAGTTGGAGGAAAACTAAAAAAACACAGTGCCATGGGAAGAAGAAATGTATGAGGAAGAATGGTGGTCAAATTATTGAGTATTGTGAGAGTTTGAGAAAGATAAGGAGTGTGAATGGCTCTCATTGATAAGGAAAATCAAGCACTGAGAAGAGAAGCAACTTGTTCAAAGTCAACATAAATCCTTGTCTCTGTGTTCCCAAAGAACTCATACTGGGGCCCAGGCTAGGGTCATTTATGTGTGTGTTTCGTTCTTTCCACAGGATATAAATTCTCATCTTCTCTTGACTTGGCTCCACCTTACAGAACTATATATCATACCACAATCTCTAGGTCTACTTCAATGGTATTTTTTAATTATATGCCTTTAGTCTCTCAAAATAGCTGTTCTTTCTTGCTCTGCCTATTCATGTAGGTATGCCTAAAACATAATTTTAAAAAAGTACTAGTTATTTCTAATACCATTTCTTGATCTCCCTGCTGAATGAACCAAGTAGTCAGAATCTCAAGGGGTGGATTGTAGGATTCTGCATTATTTTTTTTTTTAAAAAAGCTCCTGAGTAGGAACCTTTGGAAATTATCAGTTTAAGTTTGGAAATCACTAGCTAAGCCTCAGATCAAACAGAGCTAGCCAGTTCTACGGCGAAGATACCAACTCATGCACTCTCTACTACTTCCTTGTATGTTAAAGCAATATACAGTTATACTTCAGTTATTCCATGATCAACTTTCCAGCAATTTTGTCTGGAACAGGGCCAAATCTAGGTGTTATGAGAAGGAAATCTGTCTCTCAGGAAAAGAACTTCTGATAGTGAACAGCAATGAAAATATCTCAAGATACCATTTGATATAGAGTCACAGGGCTATTTACTGACAGGAAGAAAAGGAACCCCCTCATTACCTGATTACAGACATAAATATACAATCAATCATCACCCGGAGCCATAGAGAAAAGCGGTGCAGAAAGAAGAAAAGAGTAAAAAATAAACAGTAAAGTAGAAAGAATGAGAGGACGGATCAAAATGGATAAAGAAGATGAGAAGTGACAGATATTAGAAAAAGTGACGAGTACATTCCAAGGGACAAAGAGAGAGAGAGAGAGAGGGAGAAAAGCACCCAAGTAGGGATTCTTTATACCTCTGCAATCCCCGGGACATTAAGGTCCGCCAGGGTCTCACATTTGATAATGGTTAGTCACCCACAAAGGATTTCATTAATTAAGGATGCAGTGAACACGTACATTTTAAACAGATTTCCGTAAAACTTTTTTTTGTTGTTATTTTAAAGGGAGGCACGATTAGTATATTGAAATAGAGCCGACCGTGGAGCGCGGCTGCAGGGGTCACCATTGGTGAAAGGTCGGTGGCTGGGTAGGACTGGGTCCCGACTCTACCCTCGCCAGCCTTCCGGTGGAAACTGCAGAAGCCAGCACCGCAGCCGGCCTCAGGCATTAGTGCAGCGCCCCCCATTGCTTGAGGTTTAAGGAAATCGCCGCTGCGCTCCCTTGGCTCCGTGCGGTTGTACAAATTAAGGTAAATGGGCTTCCCCGAGATTTGGCCGGCTGAGACCACGAAACCGAACCCCCGTGTTTCAACTGACGTAAACCTGTAATGTTTTGGGGTGCGCTCGGGGCTCGAGCCCGCTGGGGTCGGCTTCCCCGTCCGCGGGGGGAGTGTCTCGAAAGCACCTGCGGGCGTTAAGTGCGGGCGTTCTCGGAAAGGGGCCGCCGCGGCGCGCCTCGGGGAGCCTTTTTTTACGCTGCGGACTGTGACTGGTGGCGAGTGGCCTTGGGAACGTCAATTAACTCCGCGGCCGCGGCGGAGGCTGCGATCAGCAAGGCGCAGCCGGGCCTGGGGAGAGCTCGGAGGCGGGAGGGCGGCGGCGCGCGGGCGCCAGGACGCCACTCGCCCGGGGCCCGCGGGGACTGGCGCGGAGAGAGAGCCCCGCAGCGCGGCGGGCGCGAACGCGGGCGGGGGCTCGGGGTCCCGGCCGGCCGGGGGCGCCGTCGGCGGGGCTCGCGCAGCCGCATTGGGCGCGCCGACTCCGGCTCCTCCTCCCGGCTCCGTAGTAAGCATGGCGGCGGCGGCGTTCGTGGTCCCTCGGGTGAAACAGAAAGCGGGAGCTACGCGGAGAGGGAGCGAAGAGCGGGGCTGAGGCGGCGCCGTCACTGCCGGGAAACGACCCCAACAGTCAGCGCGCCAGCGGCCGCGGTGGCCCCCGAGAGCTGCCTCTGCCGCTGAGGCAGAGAGAACGATCAGGAACCCGAAGAAGAGGCGCCGGGGGAGCCGCCTTCCTCCGCCTCAGAGCGGCGTGATTCGGAGGTGAGAGTGCGGGCACTCCCTTCGCGGAGGCGGGGGACCCCGAGCGGCCCCAGCTCGGTCCCTCCCCGGAGCAGGCGCCGCGGAAACCGTTAGGCTGCGGCCGAGGGCCGGGGAGCCGGCGGGGCTCGGCCCGTCTAGGGGCCCGGCCGCCCCACCCCGTCCCGGGCGCGCGCTGCGCAGGGTGGGAGCGGGCGGGGCTCGGGACCCGTGGACCGGCCCCGCACCTGCCCGGGCCGAGTTTCGCCCGGACGCGCTCGCGGGGGCGCGGCCGCGCTCCCTCCCTCCTCCCACCACTCCTCCGGAGGCCGGCGGAGAGCGACGCGGCACCCGAGGGCCGGGGGCGGGCGTGCTTTGGCCACCCAGCAGCCGCGGGACTTGACGCCTTTCCTGCGCTGCCCCGGGGGTTGAAAGCTTGAAAACCCGCCCTTGTGCGTTCGATCCGGTGCGGCTGCTCGCCCGTACCTGCGGCTTCTCTTCCAGGTGAGTTAACCACCTGTTCAGTCGGGAGGTGGACTGCAGGCTGCAGCCCTCGCCCTGTTTTAACAGCCTGGATCTTTGAACTTTTGACTTGGCTTTGCGTTAGGTAAAGGAAGATACGGATGAGTGGGACGTCAAATTGCAAGCAGAACGGGGATGTTTTGATGAGTGTGGTCGTTAACCTTTCTTGTATTAAACTCGTAGCTTTCAAACAGCCCTGGGATATTGGGCTGTGTGTGTGATGGTTGCTGGCTGTGCTGAGGATCGAGAATTACCGATATTCTTTTTTTTGAGATTTTATGTAAGTTCCTTTAGACACCTTTGTGGATGACCATCTATTAACTAACATTAACAGACGGACAGGATTTTCGTTTTCTTTTTTACAGCACAGTTCTCATTATGTGTTCACTGTGGACTTTTAAAACCGAGTCTCATAATTTTGCTTCTTGCTGTGGTCTGTATTTTTATTTCTTGAAACCAAAGTGTGTGTGTGTGTGTGTGTGTGTTGTAAGAATGAAATAGCAGTTGAACTCTTTCTGTAGTATTTTATCACCACGCTCTTACTACCACCAGTACTAAACATATGCCACTCAGGAGTGTGAGCCATATGTTAGGAAGAAATAAATTGAGTTTCGTGGCTCTGCTCTTGTGTTTGGATAAGTATTTAGTTTCTGTGAATTAGCTAAATCTGTAATTCTTGCTATTTTGTAAGTTTTGTTTAAATCACCTAAATATATTCAAGAGAAATGAGTTCCTTGCCTTCTTAGTGTTTTCTTATTTGAATTAATGTTTCTCAAATAATGAGTTAAAGTCCCCACAGAGATGGATGGTGGGCCTCCCAAAAGGCAATGATAAAGATTTTTAATACATCTTTTATAAAATATAACTTAAAATTTTGTATTTAGTATTTTAGCTCAGTGGTTATTCTTGCTATTACTAAGAAGGGATGATGACTTGACAGGAAAAATCTTGTTAAATTTTACACTTAAACATTTCAGCACTGTTACATTCAGTTTTACTGTGTTTTCCTCTTCTCCTTCATGGATTATCTCTTAGTTTTCTACGTGTAAGTTAAGTGGAAATTTTTTATCTTGGGCTGGCTACCTTTAGCCACTTGTATGCTTCTGTATTAACCACCTCTTTTTCCCTTTTGTCTGAATCCTCCAAATCATGGAGTGTTCAGGAAAAATAAGCTCTTGGTTGACACTGACCTCAGCATAATTATAAGGGTAATTTGCTTCTTCCAAAATTAATGATATGAATTAGAAAAAAAATTCTTTGTTGCCATTTGTCATCACTTCCTCTGTTCATGTGAGTAATTGAGAGCTAATTTTTTTGGCATACATTTAGTGATCCCTTTTACTTCTTAAATGTCTACAATATAATATCAGGCATATTTTATTATTAAGAAAATATTTCTCTCTTTTCCAGACAGGAGGGTGAAGAGTTCTGTAAAACCTAGGGAAAAAGGGAATACATAATTAATATGCTTAATGGGGGGTTTTATAGCTTTACTTAGATAAAGAGCATTTAATTTATAATTTATTTTAGACTCATGGGTAAAAGTAACAGTTATTTTAAAACAATTGGTTTTTTTTAATGTTCTTTTATATCCAAGGCTTATACACCTGATGTTTTGCCTGTTTTTAAAATACAATTTGGTTGATGTGCTTTTGCAGGCAGTACATCTTCTATAATTGGATGTAACAAACAGGCTTTTTTTTTTTTTGAGAGACAGAGAGAGGGACAGTGAGAGAGACAGAAAGAAACAGTTTTTATTTAAATTTTTTATGTGGCTTTGTTGCTCCGAGACTGCTGTGTACATGGTGTTGGGGTTTGAACTTGTGCATGCCAGGCAAGCACCATAACCACTGAACCACCGCTCCAGCCACTTTTTTTTTTTTAATAGAAGATTCTTGGTTCATTTTTTCCTTGCAAATGAGTCTAGATTGTATCTTTTTTTTTTTTAAGAGAAAGAGAATCAAATTTATTTAGTTTTTCATGTGGTTTTTGTTGCACCAACACTTAGTTGTGGATGTGGTGCTGGGGTTTGAACCGAATATTCGCGCATGCCAGGAAAATGCTGTAAACCCCTGAGCCCCCACTTCAGCTCCCCTAGATTGTATCTTAAAGAGAGATGTAAGGATATGCACATGATTTTCAAGTTTATTACCTAGGTGATTGAAAAATAGTGATTAGTGGGTTTTTTGATTTTCTCTTTTTTTTTAGCGTCTAGTAGACTGAAAGATTTAGAATAATGTTTGTCTTTTCCATTGAGACTGTTATTACTTTATCACATTGTAAAATAAGAAATATGGCTTTCAAGTGTGTCAATGTCAAAAGGAACCTGTTAAAAGAAAATTAGTGACCAGTAATGTTAAAAGGCAAACTTAGTTCTTTGACGTGTTTTGTGAGTTTTTCTAATATTCTTGATACTTTAGTCTTTATTTCAAAATATTATTCAGTGGTCTCTATATGTCTTCTATCCTTCCACTATTGTGGTTTTTCTCATCTTTAATAAGTTTGCAGTGTAGCCTCCATTCTTCCATTAGGTTCTTGTATAGGTGTCATCTTTTGATGTTTTCAATCACTTATCACCCATTACAAGTCCTCTGGCTATTTTTTTCCAAGATAGAAGAGTGCGCTAGGGAGATGTTCATGCATCAAAGTGGGGATACAAAAGCTGGGTGATAATGTGCCTTCAAGTAGTTAGAGACTAGTTGGGGATACTAGACTTACATAGGAGATCATTAGCAAAAGATATGTGATAGTACTGTTAAAGTGTGTGGTACCAACCAAACTTTAAATCACAGTGAGGGGGTTGGAAAGGTAGTTCAGCAGCACTTCCCTGGCATGCTCGAGGACCCGGGTTCAAACTCCAGCACCACATACACAACTAAACATTGGAAAAACAAAAACCAAATGAAAAAATAAATTAAATTGATACTGTCTCGCTTTCTTAAAAAAAAAAAAAATCCCAGTGTGGCTAGAACAATCCTGGCATTTGAAGGAAGTCATACTTGAAACTTAGGAAGGATTTATATATCAGGAAATGTCATTCCAAAAGATAGGCAGAGTTGGAAGTAGTAGCAAGGAAAGCAGTCTGAGAGATACAAGGACAGGTATTAGGAGGAAGAAAGGTTAGGTAGATATTTTAATTCAGTCCCAAGGAATGGTCAGAAAGTAGGAAGGACTGGGCAAGACAGTTTGACTATTTCATTAAGAACTCATCAATGAAAGAACTATGTATCTAATTTGTTATATTAATAGTTAAGACTTCATGTATAACAGGTACCTTACATGTTTGTTTATATAGCTTAGATCAAAGGTCAACGAACTTTTTGTAGAGTGGTAGATAATTACTTTGGTCTTGTAAGGTATTTATAGTCTCTGTGGAATATTCTTCTTTGTTTGCTTAGCTCAGGGGCCACATTAGTTTGTGGATGGGATCTCTAATAATGGGCTAGGTCATTGTCTATATAGCACATACTGTCAAGTTTATTATTTTGTCTACATGGTTGTTTGGTGTGTTTTATAACTATTGTGTATATATTTTTCCTTATGGTATACTAAAAGTAAAGAAAAAATGCTAAAATAAGTGATTGTTATTTTTGTGGCCAAACTTCTAGCAAGGGCCTAGAATAGATATCAGAATTAGGAAGTGAAAAAAAGAAAAAAGCCTTTAAGCTAGGCCTTTACAGCAGTGAAAATAGCTACATAGTGACTTCATTTAGAATTTGTATAAGGTTATGAATATAAACTGGCTGTGATGGTTTTATGTTTTTTATAATAAAAGTGGCATTTCAGAAACCTTGGCTAGGGTACTGGTGGCCTATAAGTAATAATTAAGGAACCTAGTTTTAAGTCCAAGAAGAGTTATTATGTGTGGGACAGTGTAATAATTGATATTGATGAGCTTGTGTCATCAAAAAAAGTTGTATGGGGCTAGAGCGGTGACTCGACAGTTAACAACGCTTGCCTGGCATTTGCAAGGACGCGGGTTCGAACCCCAGCAACAAGTACATAACAAAGTGTCGGAGCACCGAAAACCAGATGAAAAACTAAATAAAATTGATTGTCTTTCTCTCTCCCACCATCCCTCTCTCTTTAAACGACAATAAATAAATAAAATAAAAGTTATATCATACAAATTAAGGTAGAGAAAGAAGACCTAGAAATCCCTCTTAAATTATTTTCATTAAATTGTTTTAAGATAAGCTGTGGTGATTTAAAGGACAAGTATTGGTTATTGTGAAAATTCATTTGTATGAAATATTTCTTTGAAGTTTCTGAATTTGCAGAGCATTTTTCTAATGCAATGCTTTTTCTCTCAACCTCCAGTGTTTCCTGTCCTGCAGTGATGCCTCAGGTCATAGCTGCATGAATCAATTGATTATCTTTTATTGTATCAAAAGATCAAGAATAGGGCTGGAGCAGTGGCTCAGTGGTTATGGTGCGTGCCTGACATGTGTAAGGACCTGGGTTCGATACCCAGCACCACATGCACAACTGAGTGTCAGAGCACTGAAGACTAGATGAAAACCTAAATAAAATTGATTTTCTCTTTCTCTTTCTCTCTCTCTCTCTGTCCCTCTTTTTTTTAAAAAAAAAAAAAAGATGAAGAATATAGCATAAGAGCATTCTTTCATTCAGTGGGCATTAGTAAATAAGTTATATCAGAGTTAATATTAGGTGTAGGGAAAAAAGAAAAATGTGTTAGATGGGGAGTTACCTGGATTGAATCAGTGGTGTTTCTATTTTTCTGTTAAAAACATACAGAACTGGGGCTGGAGCGGTGGCTCAGCGGTTACAGCGCTTGCCTGGCATGCGTGAGTATGTGAGTTCGAACCCCAGCACCACATACACAACCAAATGTTGGAGCAACAAAAGCCACATGAAAAACTAAATAAAATTGATTCTCTCTCTCTCTCTCTCTCTGTCCCTCTTTCTTTAAAAAAAAAAAAAAAAACATACAGAACTGAGGGTCTGGAGCAATGGCTCAGCGGTTACGCCACTTGCCGGGCATGTGCAAGTACATGAGTTTGAACCCCAGCACCATGTACACAACAAAGTTCTGGAGAACTGAAAGCCACAAAAAAACTAAATAAAATTCATTCATTCTTTCTTTCTCTCTCTCACTCTCTCACTGTCCTTCTTTCTTAAAAAAAAAGTACAAAACTGAAAGCTTTAAGTTAATTTTTTGATTATTACTATTATTTTTCCATCCTTTCTAAATGTGTATGGTGTCATGAGTTTTAAGACAATACAGATCCTTTGAACTAAGTTTCAGCCTTCATAAATTGGTACCTAATAAAATTTTTACTTTAATTTTTGTTTTTGAGAGAAAGTTAATTGCTATTTTTTATATCTTTTTTTTTTCTGTTCACTTATTTGTATGTGTTTCTGGGGTTCAAACCCAGGTCACTGTGCATGCCAAGTAAAAGCACTCTGCCACTGAGCCACCTCTGCAACCCTTTAATTTATTTTTAAGAAGAAATTAATAATTTATTCCCTCCTGTCCCAACTAGTGTCAATGCTTGAAACAGCTTCCTCATTCCTGTTTTCATTTCCTTCGTAGAAGATAAAATGCCTTAGATGTGATTCAAATATAAATAGTTCCACCTTCACCATTTATTACCCATATTGGCTTCAGATTAGTTTTTCTCATCTTCATCTTTCAATTCTTTGAAAAAATTAGAATTGTCTTATTTTCTCATAATATTATGAGGATCCAAAGAAATATTGTAAACTATAAAAAGTTAAAATACCATATAAATGCTTACATTAATACTACTATTATGAAAAAAATGCAATCTTAAAAAAAAATAAGACCAGGATTCTTAAGTCTGTTTTGTCCTCCTGAGTTTTGTAAACACAGTATATTTCCAGTAAAAGTTTACTCAAAAGTTTTCACTGCTTTCTCTGCAAAGAGAATGTATATAAAAACTTGGCAATCTTATTGATATTTCAGTACATTCCATATCTCTGTTCATCTTTCCATTTTTGCAAGAGAATACTGAATTTCCGTTCCGTATGACCTCAGCTATTCTTTACAAAGTGAGGTTAAAACTGCAAAAAGTGAATTCCTTATGGTTTTCTTTTTTCCACTTGAGAAAGGCTCTTTTTCTGTATCTATAGTAATAAGGTCCACTTGTAGAGATTGCATTGGATTTTAGGGCCTACAATTGGTCATTTTTTAAATCTTACACAAACCTGCCAGATACATCATGGTACTCTCGTTTTATAGATGAAATTGTAATTCTGATTTGACTTATCTCTCTTCCTTCCTCACTTCTTGAGATCTTTTATATGCTAGTTGCTAGAAATACAAAGTATCCTTTGTAATAAATCTTGATATAAAAAGTTACTTAAATTTGATAGATTATGTGTATTAATTGGCCTTTACCAGAAATGTTGAAAAAAGTTATTTTCTGTTTTCCTTCTTAATCCACATTTTAATACATATTTGAACAGAATGATTGTTAAAGGTCACATGATTTCTTCACTGTCTACTTCCCCAATGAGGGATTACTTTAATTGATTTATATATATAGTCTTTTATAAGCTTGCAGCCACAACATTTGAGAGGGAAAAATCTTCCTACTGAAGGTTCTGAATAGATCTTTCATAAGTACATTTGAAAGCATAGCTAAGTCTTCACTTTTTAAAGTGAAGTAATTTAAAATGAAGTAAAGTGGCCAAAGTAATGGCAGGTTGAGCACCCTTAATCCTAAAATATAAAATCCAAAATGCTTCAAAATATCCAACTTTCTGAGTGCCATTATGATGCCGCAAGTAGAAATTCACATCTGATTTCATGTGATGGGTTAGTCAAGTGCAGGTGCACTAAAAATATTGTTTAAAATCACATGCAGGCTAGGTATATAAGGTGTATGTAAGACAAATTAATTTTGTGTTTAGACTTGGGTCCCATCTTCAAGATATCTCATTGTATAGTAGATACATATATTCCACAATCTGAAATTGAAACACTTATGATCCCAACCCTTTTGGGTAAAGGATGTTCAACCTGTATATTATGGACTTTATTTATAAAATGTCATATACAACAACTACTTTGGTTAAGGTAGCAAGCCAGATTTGACACACAGTCCTTAGTTTGCTGATTCTTGGAATGCCTTGTACCCTAAGCTTGGTATATACAGGGTACACAGTAAATAATATAACCAATATGTATTAAAAACACTTTCTGTGGTCTGGGTGCTTTTCCGTATTTACATGTATCACTTTACTTAATTCTTAAAACAACTGAAGTAGATATTATCACCATTATAAAATGAGAAAACTAAACCACATTAAATAACATGCCTAAGATCATGCAACTACAGCCAGGTACCATGGCATGTACCTGTAATCCCAGCAACTTGGAAGGTTGAGGCAGGAGGATAATGAGTTCAAAACCAAACTTAGGACCCAGCAAGATCCTGTCTCAAAATAAATAAAGGGCTGGGGATGTGGCTCGGTGGTTAAACAACCCTGGGTTCAATCCTCAGTGTGTGTGTGTTGCAGCTTAAGTTAGTAAAAGATCTGGAATTTGAACCCATACATTCCAATTCCAGAGTCTTGAGCTTTTAAGCATTAAATCATACCAATTCTAATATATTGTATGTAGGAGCATAATGATGATTCAGTATTAGGAAACAGTGTAATTTACTATGTTAATAGATTTAAGAGAGAACTGTCTCTTTGGCTCTAAGAAAATCATTTCTAAAATTCAGCTGTCAGACCTAATAACTCTTAATCAACAAAAAATAACCTTATAAAGATTCTTTACCAGAAACCTATGTTGACTGTGATAGTGAAGTATTAGAAGCCCTTTTGTTGAAAGATAGGAGTATAACATTGGTCCAGAAGTTTTAGCTAGTGCATAAAGAAACATAAAAAGAATTAACTTTTAAATATTATAGGAGAGAAGTATGCCACCATTATTATTTATAGTTGCTATGGCTGCTTATTTAGAGAATATAAGACAATCAGCTGAAAATGATCTGAATTTTAAAAAGGTTTCAGTGACTGGCTATAAAGTAAACTTACCGCTTTACCAGCAGTAACCAGCTATGAAATACATTAAGAAAAAGCAATCTAAGTTATAGAATACTTACGGAATTTGTAAATGCATTATAACTATATGAAGAAGCATGAAGATCTGAAAGGATGGAGAATTACTATGTCCTGAATGTGACCACTTGATAGTGTTCTGACCAGATTATAAAGTGAGTGTAGTTCTAATCAGAAATTGGATAGACTGATACAGTTCAAGTATTGAGAAAAGGAAATGTACCAGAAGGGCCAACTAAATTTCAAAAAGAAGTATAACAAAAGGGAACATGACCATCAAAACATCATTTTAAAATGCAGTTATTAAAATAACAATTTGGAATAAGGATAAGCATCTTGATCAAAGAAATGTACTAAAAATTCTCGAGAAGATCCACAAATAAAAGAAATATATGAGAAATGGTTGACTAATGAAAGCACTCTTCTGTAAATGGTATGGAAAAATTGGCTGTCCAGTTTGGGTAAATATAATTAGGTACTCATTTCATGACACTTTCAGCTAAGTTCCAAATGGATTAAGTGTCTCTTTTTAAAAAAAAATATTTTAGAAGTGTATCTTTAAAAAAAATTTTGAGATGACAGCAGCCTTTCCAAGTGAGACATTTAACTTATATACCATTTTTAAAAGGCAGTCAAAAGACAAGGATAAAATATTTGACATACGATAGACAAAATTAATATCAGATCTAATATGATTTGCTTGTAATCAGTATGAAAAGACAGAAGAATATTAAGCACTGTGAAAAAACATGAAGTATAGATACAGATGTACTTTTTTTTCCTAAAGACAGAAGGACAGTGAGGGAGAGAAAGAGACAGAATCAGTTTTTATTGAGTTTTTCACATGGCTTTTGTCGCTCTGACATTTAGTTGTGTATATGGGTGCTGGGGTTTAAATCTATGTACTTGCACGTGCCAGGCAAACTCCATAATTGCCGAGCCACCACTCCAGCCCCCACATGTACTTTTTATTATGGGAAAATCTTAAGATATTTTACATTAAAAAAAAAAAAACAATTGCTGACCAGCATATGTGATTTTCTTTCTCTAACAACTATTCCCAGAAAACTTCATACACAGGTAAGGTAAGTGCAGTGAAAAAGTCCAAAAGTGTATTATATACCACAGTTGGTAGCTATAGAAAAGGAGCTTGGATTTGTGGGCAAGAAAAAGTTAAAAAGTAATGTTGGTTTGTACATTTCTAAGTATAAGCAGGTTGTTATGTAACAAAAGGATTTGACTTTGGTGATTTTGGTTGGTCCTTCATAGGACCATACCTTCTAGTTGGATGGCCTTGGTTTATGTCTTATTTTTCTTATGTACATTTTTTTTTTAAAGAAAGGAGGGAGAGAGATAAAAAGAAAATCCGTTGTTTTAATTTTTTCATCTGGTTTTTGTTTTTCCAAGATTTAGTTGAGTATGTGGTGCTGGGGTTCCAACCTGGGTCCTCATGCATGCCAGGCAAGCTCTCTGCCACTGAGCCACCACTCCATCCCTCCTGTGTAATTTTTAGTAGCACCTCCTTAACTTGCAAAATCTTTCCAGATGGCATCTAAAGTCATTGGTGCTTTTAGAAATAACAATTTCAGATCTAATACTTATAAAGTGGGTTAAAAGCGTGAGAATTTACTTAGTGATTTATAATCTTTATAAATATACTTGCCAGCTGAGGCAATGTTGTTACACCTTATTTGCTGAGTTTCTATCATAAAAATATTTGTCTTTTTTACATATAAAATAGTTGAACTAGGGATATAACTTGGTAGAGTGCTTGCCTAGTATGAGCAAGGCCCTGGTTTTAATTTCCAGCACCATGAAAAAGAAATAGTGATTCTCAATATAAATTTGTTTTCCATACGCCTGATTTTTTAGTACTAGGAATTGAACTCAGGCATGCTTAACCACTGAGCTACCCCCAGTTGTTAATTTTATTTTATGTTCTGTTATGTTGTTATGTTATTTTGAGACAGGGTCTGTCTAAGTTGCTTAGGGCCTCACTAAGTTGCTGAGGATGGCTTCTATCTTGGAATCCTCCTGCTTCAGCCTCCTGAGACACTGGGATTACAGGGGTGTGCCACCACGCCTGGCCATATGCCTGAATATTTTGATTCTCCTCCTGATTATTTCGGAAACTAATTTTTTTTCCTTCCTTCATTCTTGGTTTTTTTGTTTTTTTGTGGGTCACATTGGGATCAAACCCAGGATTTTTTTCACATACAAAGCAAGGGCTCTATCACTGAGTTACTCTCATAGCCCCAGAATCTAATATTTTAATAAAGTTGGTATTAAAGGTCAGGACAGGAATCAACAACTTACGAGGATGAAAGAGTAAAGAGAAGGGATGTTTTTAAAAAAAAGGTGGGATACAGGTATGGTTTTGCACACCTATAATCTCAGCTACCCCAGTCTGAGGCAGAAGGATCACAAGTTTGAGGCCAGCCTGGATAATTTAACAATACCCTGTCTCAAAATAAAATTTTCTTCTTACCACTATCACCATGTTATGGGTATGTGGCTTAGTGGAATAGTGCCACTGTGTTCAGTCACCGGTACTATAATAAATAAATAAATAAGATGGGGGAAGAAAAGTGGGTTTAGAAGCAATGATTTTTAACCCAGGCATTTATAAACAAATAATTTTAAATAAAGAATTTGGTTGGCCCAGAAAGGACTATATTAAAATACTGAGTTCTGCAAACCATTAAGTGTGTCTTCTCATGGAAAAGAAAGTGTTTCTTGATTTTCTTACAGTAGAATCCTCTATTTGTAAAGATTTAATGAAGGAAACATGTTAAATAAGGTAAAGTTTTAGTAATAAAGTATTTACACAGGAATTCAATCCTGTTGCTGTGAACCTGTCTGAGTGCTACTGTGGCTGGCCAGAAAATATTCAGAAATCTTTGGTTTAGTCATAAGTCCAAAGTCATCTGATAGACATAATCAAGAATTTGAAATTCCAAGACCAAAGTGAATAATCTGTAGTATAAAGTAGTACTTCTAGGGGCTTGAGTGGTGGCTCAGCAATTGGAGCTCTTGTCTGGCTTGCACTAGGACCTGGGTTTAAACTTCAGCACCATATACACAATTAAGTGTCGAGCAGCAAGGGCCAGATGAATAAATAAAATAAAGTTGATTCTCTCTCCCTCTCTTCCTATCTCTTTTTAAAAAGAAAAAAAGTACTTCTAGAAAGGGCAATAAAATATTTGTAGATGAAAATAGAGTTGTCCCAAGTATAATTATCTTTGATACTAAAGGTAATCCAAATGCTCCAGACACTAGACACCTAGAGCTGTATATGGGATTTAACTTTTAAATCCCTTTTTAAAAATCACTTGGTCTTATGTGCACACTATCAGTTTTTTAATAGACTGAGGTTGATTTGGAAGCAATTCTTGCTGCTTATTTCCGTAGTTTCCTGACTAGGAGTATCTTTGTTATGTCTTTTTCATTAACAGTTACTTTGGAATTTATTTTAACTAGATTTTCCATCTTACAGTGTGATTTCTTTGGGAGCAGTGGTTGTATCTCCTGAATGCTTAAATAAATTATAAATGTTATGCATCAGACTAAGGAAAGTAATGACAAGGCTCTGAGCCCCTCACCCTTTTTTAATCTTCTGTTCACTTAGGGGTAAGGTCTGTGCTTCCTACTCACTGTACCTCTTTTTGCCTTTCTAGTGGACAAGGAATTGGAGATAAATACAGTAAATGAGTTATAACAAATTTGCTAATCTGTATAAACTAGCATTTCCCTTATAAGAGTATGATTATGTATTCTTTCTTGTATTAGTCTAAACCTTATGAAATAAGGTTAAAGTTTTTGACCTTCAGTGGCAATTTCATATGGTTCAACCTAAATTACATTACAAAAGTATGATCACAGTCACTACCCTGTGTATAAAAATATTATTTTACATAATATGAAAATATGTCACAAGTTATTTAAATAGCATAAATTCCTAAACAGCACATGACTAATAATCAACATACAAGTGAAATTGGACATTTGGATAAAAAAAGTAATGCATCAAAAACATTGTTACTGCAGATATGCATCATTCTAGCCTATAGTGTTAAACAACTTTCTCCAAAAACTAATTGTGAGAATGATGGAGCTGAAGGATAGTAATTTATAATTAAAAACCCTATAATAGTACTTTATAAGGAAAAACTGTCAGATTCAAAATTGTCAGACCAATTGAAGACACCACCAAAACTAGTACCAATTAAAGAAAACATTGACGATAAATCCACAGATAACAAAAATTTCTTCCTCACAAATTGTAGGAATCCCATCTGTGTTACATAACAGTCTTAGTAGAATCCTGAATTAGAACCCCCAGTAAAGCCCAGAATTTTATAAGTTTATGAATGACACATTCAAATAAGAACTCATTCTACTGGTTGTTAGTAAGTAACCCAAAATCTGAATGGAAGTAAAAACTAAGGAATTGTGTATCATTTTCCCAAAATAAATAATTTTGGTACTTCTTTCAGTCTGGACACAGTGACGTTAAGTGGTGAACTGTGGTTCATACTGGTTTTTTGTTTTTTTTTTTTTACTCTTTTAAAATTTATTTTTGTTGGTGCATTACAATTACATATACTATGGGATTCATTATGCCATATTTATACATGCACATAAAATAATTTGATCATTCTCATTCCCAAGTACCTTTTCTTTCCTCCCATCTTCCTACTCTCCCTCAAATCACTTGCTCTGCTATACTCATTCTCCCTTCTATTTTTACTACTATTTTAATGCAATATAAATATATTTTATATATATTCTGTATATACACATACACGCACACACACACAAAAGCAGGATTTGTAGATGGATATAGCATAATTTGGTAGATTTCTTTCCCTAGTACTTCCCCCCATGCTCTCTCCTCCTTCTGTGGATCATACATTTTAAAAAACTCATGGAGGTCATCATGTTAAGAGAAATTAGCCAAACTCAGAAAAATAAGTACCACACTTTCTCTCATATGTGGAAAGTAGAGGCAAAGAAGGTGACTTGAAAGTAGAAGAGGAACTGTTAGAGAAAGGGAACAGGACTGGGTGGAAGGGGGAGAGGAGTTGAGGGTAGCAGTAGGGAGGGTGGGTAAGACTAAAACATGTCATATGCATGTATGGAAATGTCACAATGAAATCCATTTATTTGTCCAAATAATGTGTTTTACTAATTATAATAACTTAAAAATCATACTTTTTTAATTGAGAAATTTATTTTTTGAACAACCATACAAGTTTTTAACAAAATATATAAAATGTATATAGATTCTGAAGATTAGATTTACCCCCAAGAGTGCCCCTCCCAATTACCCACTTTTATCCCTCCCTTCCCCTTCCCACAGTGTCTCTAAAAAAGTATTATGTTGTATAACATTACACCTTATTTCGATTTAACTCAAATCGAGATAAATCATGATAATAGATCACCTTTCTCAATGGCCAGGGTCTAGTTCCAGCCTCCACAGATGAGTGGAGACATTCGACCCTTGGTTCTCTGGGTTGAGCTGATTTTACTCAGCATAATTTCTTCCGTAGCTATCCATGTACCTTCAAAGACTGCAATATCATTGTTTCTAATTGCTGTGTAAAATTCCATGCCATTTGGGTCCTACCTTTGAGTCATTTATCTTTGTACTGTCCACTGAATACATTAAAAATTTCAAGAGTAGTAAGTTTAGGTCCCTTGTCAAGAAAGAGTAAAAGAGACTGCCTAAAATAAAAACTAGGCAAAAGACGTGGAACACTAGCACTTGAGACATTAGGCATCACACAGCAGAAGAGGGAAAACAAGGCAAACCCTATGATTGGTTCAGCTTCCTAGAGAAAGTACCAGAGCATAACACAGGGAAGGGAACCCAATTAACGCTTGGCATTTAAAGAAAGGATGCATTCCCAGGAATCCAAGGGACTAGAGTTCTCTGACAAGAGAACTGCACAGAAAAAGAACTTAAGAGATATAGTGAAGGATTCCCCTTAAGTATTCAGCAAAGTACATATAAATGTATACACTGACATACATCTGGGGAAAGTGCCACCTACCATGATTATATAAAACAACATCCAAGCTCATGTAGAGCCAGAAAAAGTGCCACTTCCCACTAACCAGAGTACAAAACCTCATCATTCACACAGCATTTGGTGAAGTATTCTAGAAAATCTTTACTCAGAAATGGGGAGACATTAACCCTAGACTAAAAGCAGCTGTGGGGTTGCATAAGCAAGACCCAAAAGGACCAAACTTTTTCCTAGTCAGTTAACCATATCACAGAACAAAGCCCAAGATTATTTGTATGAATAAAAAAAGTTTGTAGCCCCCTACAAGGTAAAATTCACATGTCTGACATTCAATCAAAATTACTAAATCTGCAAAATAGCTGGAAAATACAAACCATAATTAGAAAAATCAGTAACTCAGAACTGTTCCAAAGATGATACAGATGGCAAATTTGTCATTAACACAGTAATGACTGTGTTGGAAAGGCTGAATATTTTATTTTATTTTTTTAAGAGAGGGACAGAGAGAGACCAGAATCAAGTTCAGTTTTTTATGTGGTGTTTATTGCTCTGACACTTTGTTGTATATGTGGTGCTGGGGTTTGAACCCACGTCCTCGTGCCTGCCAGGCAAGGGCTGTAACCACTGAACAACAGCTCCAGCCCTAAGACTGAACCTTTTAAATAGAGAGCTCTACTAGATTAAAACTACAGTGTCAAAAATAAGACACACTGGATGGAATTAATGGCACACTTAAGAGTACTGAAGAAAAGATTAATGGTCATGAGCATATACCAATAGAAATCATGTAAAAGAAAAGAGAGTTTGTAAAAGTGAGTTAAAGTATTTGAAGAAATAATAACCAATTTTTCCAAATTAGATAAAGCACAGTAAACAAAAGAAAATGAATAAAACTCCATGAAGGAACATCATAGTCAAATCACTTAAAACAAGTTATAAAGAGAAAACAAATTTTAAAACATCCAGAAGAAAACAACAAAGATAAGAATGACATCAAATTTCTCATTAGTTACCATAGAAAGTGGAAGACAATGGAGCAGCAGCTTTAAAACACTAAAAGAAAAACCCGTCAACCTAGTGTTCTGTATGTTACAAATAAAATCGTCAGAAATTCCAAGGTGCCATAAGAAAATCAAATTCATACTCAGAAGTGGAAGAGCAAGGCAAGCTTTACTTCTGCAGAGGGTGTGATCACAAAAGGAATCTAGGAAGCAAGCAAGCATGCACACCTGGGCAGGCGGTCCCCCAGTATTTATCTCTAACAAAGCACTGTCCCCCTTTCTCATTGAAGGAACTCAGGTTACAGTCTCCACGATTGGCTAATTTAAAATTGAGGCAGATTCAAAAAGGGCTACAGTGGCAATTAGATAACTGTCACAGAATTTATTTTTTTAATTTTTTTTTTCTTTCTGGGACTGGAGTGGTGGCTTAGTGTGTTAAGCTGCTTGTCTGGCATGTGCAAGTAGCGGGTTCAAACCCCAGCATACCACATACACAACCAAGTACCTGAGCAATGAAAGCCATGTGAAAAATTAAATAAAATTGATTCTGTCTTTCTATCTCCCCCTCCCTCCCTCTCTCACTGTCCTCTCTTGTTAAAAAAAAATTTTTTTTTATCTTTCTGACCAGAGGGTTCCCTAACTTTTTTTTTTATTAGAAGTATATAGAGATACAGTTAAGGGGGAAAAACTATCAAAACAGTAGCAATCAATATATATAAACTTTGTTATCCAGGGGTAATGCCAAAACATGGATGACCACCTTGTGTTTTACCTGTTGCGGTTTCTCCCAGAAGAACTCATGCGTTAAATGGGTAGCTCATGGAGGAATGACATCGGCTTCTGGGATGGTTCCCCCATCTTCCCATTCTCCAGACTCCTATGAGTTCTTCATATACCCTCCCCCCTTCCTACACCTCCAGTTCTCCTAGAGAGCCATCCCCCTATTACTCTGAAAGTCATTCAATTTGAAGTTTTATTAGGTTAGCGGTCTGCCCTGCTGCTTTCCCATACATTCTAGCATCAATAGATGAGAGAAACCATTCGGCCCTTGAGTCTCTGAGCTTGGGAGACTTCACTAAGCATACTTCTATCCATCTCCAACCATTTGATTTCAAAAGCCATAATATCGTCCTCTCTAATGGCCGAGTAGTATTCCATAGTATATATGTACCAAAGTTTTTCTATCCACTCATCGAGTGAGGGGCATCTGGATTGGTTCCATAGTCTAGCTATAGTAAATTGAGCTGCTATAAACATTGATGAAGCCACATCACTATTAATACACTGATTCTCACTCTATTGGGAAAATTCCCAGGAGTGGGATAGCTGGGTCGTAAGGTGGTTCCATACAGCTTTCCATAGTGGCTGAACCAGTTTGCAGTCCCACAAGCAGTGTAACAGTGTGCCTCTTTTCCCACAGCCCCTCCAGCATCTGTCGTTGTTTGTATTCTTCATTTTTGCCACTCTTAATAGGAGTGAGGTGGTATCTCATTGAAGTTTTGATTTGCATTTCCATTGTAGCTAATGATGTAGAGCATTTTATCATATATTTGTGGGCTTTCTGTACTTCCACTGGAGAGAAGTTCCTTTTGAGTTCTTTAGCCCATTTATCGATTGGATTATTTGTGAGTTTGGACTTTAGTTTCTTTAGTTCCCTGTATATTCTGGATATTATCCCTCTGTCCGAGGTGTAGCAGGCAAAAGTTTTATCCCATTCTGTAGGTTCTCTCTTGATGCTCTCGACTAGATCTTTAGCTGTGCAGAAATTTTTTAGTTTAATTGCATCCCATTCATTTATTCTTGATTTTACAGCATGAGCCATGGGAGTTTTATTAAGGAAGTAGCTGCTGACTCCTATAATCTGTAGTGTTGACCCTACTTCTTTTTCTAGTAAATTTAAAGTTGTAGGCTTAATATCCAGGTCTTTGATCCATTTTGATTTAATTTTTGTGCAGGGTGAAGATAAGGATCCAGCTTCAGTTGTCTACAAATGGCTGTCCAGTTTGTCCAACAGCATTTGTTGAAGAGGCTATCTTTCTTCCACACTATGCTTTTGCCCCCCTTTATCAAATATCAAATAGTTAAGGATATGGGGGTTTGTCTCAGGATCTTCTATTCGGTTCCACTGGTCTTCGGTTCTGTTTTGATACCAGTACCATGCTGTTTTTGCTACTACAGCTCTGTAATATAATTTCAGGTCAGGGAATGAGATACCCCCTATTTCTTCCTTTCTATAGAGTAATGTTTTGGCTAGCCTGGGTCTCCTGTTGTTCCATATGAACTTGAGAATTGCTTTATCTATATCTCTGAAAAATGCCATAGGTATCTTGATGGGGATTGCATTAAATCTGTAAAGGGCTTTGGGTAGAATGGCCATCTTTATTATATTGATTCTGCCTAACCATGAGCATAGAATGTTTTTCCACCTACTCAGGTCTTCTGTCATTTCTTTTTTTAGTGTTTGATAGTTTTCTTTGAATAGGTCTTTAATATCCTTTGTAAGGTTAATGCCCAAGTATTTCATTCTTTTGGAAGTGATGGTGAATGGGGGAGATTTTCTGATTTCTTCTTCTGCGGATTTGTTGTTGGTGTAAAGAAATGCTAGTGTTGCTGGAGTTGATCTTGTAGCCAGCTACTTTGCTAAAATCACCTATAAGCTTTAGGAGTTTTCTGGCCAATGTTAGTGGGTCTTCTAGGGATAAAATCATGTCGTCTGCAAATAGAGATAACTTGACTACCTCTTATCCTATACGAATACCTTTGATTTTCTTGTCTTGCCTGATGGCTCTGGCAAAGGTTTCAAGGATGATATTGAACAAGAGTGGGGATAGCGGACAGCCTTGTCTCGTACCTGAATTCAGTGGAAATGCTTTCAGTTTTTGTCCATTGAGGATAATGTTGGCTATGGGTCTGTTATAAATGGTTCTGACATAGTTAAAGTATCTTCCCTTGATCCCTATCTTTTCCAAAGTTTTGAGCATAAAGTGGTGTTGAATTTCATCAAATGCTTTCTCTGCATCAATTGAGATGGTTATATGGTCTTTGTTTTTAATTGTTTTTGTGGTGTATTACATTTATTGATTTGTGTATATTGAACCAGCCTTTTTTTCCTGGAATGAAGCCCACTTGATCATAATGGATTATCTTTTTAATGTGCTTTTGTATCCGATTAGCTAAAATTTTATGTAGGATTTTTGCATCAATGTTCATCAAGGAAATTGGTCTGTAGTTTTCTTTCCTTGATGTGTCTTTGTTGGGCTTTGGAATCAGTGTAATGTTTGCTTCATAGAAAGTGTTTGGGAGTGATCCCGCTCTGTCAGTTTCCTGGAAGAGCTTGTAGAGGATCTATGTTAGTTCTTCTGTGAAGCCTTGGTAGAATTCTGCCATGTATCCATCCGGACCTGGGCTTTTCTTTTTTGGGAGAGCTTTGATTGCTGCTTCAATTTCGCTTTCTGTGATAGGTTGGTTGAGGTTTTCAGTGTCCTCCTGTGTTAAAGAGGGGATGTTGTGTGTGTCCAAAAACCTGTCCATGTCTTCCAGGTTATCATATTAGGTAGAGTATAAGTTTTCAAAGTATGTTCTGATAATCTTCTGTATCTTGGATGAATCTGTGGTGATAGCCCCATTTTCGACTCTAATTTTATTGATTTGCTTCCTTTCGTTCTTCCTCTTGGTGAGGTTGGCAAGAGGTCTGTCAATTTTGTTGACTCTTTCAAAGAACCAACTCTTGGATTTGTTGATAGATTGTATAGTTTTTTTGTTTTCAATTTCATTGATTTCAGCTCTGATTTTGGTAATTTCCTGTCTTCTAGTAGGTTTAGGGTTGGACTGTTCCTCCTTTTGTAATCATTTGAGTTGAAGCATAAGGCTATTAATCTGCTCTCTTTCTAGATTTTTGATGTATGTTCAAAGTGCTATAAATTTACCTCTTAAGAAAGCCTTCATACTGTCCCAGAGGTTTCACTATGTTGTTTCCTCATTCTCATTCAATTCCAAAAACTTGTTAATCTCTGTTCTCATTTCCTCTTTTACCCATCCTTCGTTTAAGAGGTAATTATTGAATTTCCAAGTATTAGAATAGTTTCTGTTGTTTCTCTTGTTGTTGATTGCTAAGATCATAGCATTATGATCTGAGAGAATACATGGGATTATATCCACTTTTTTATATTTGCTGAGATTATCCCGGTGAACTAGGATGCGGTCTATTTTAGAGAAGGATACATGCGCCGCTGAGAAGGTAAATTCAGCTGGATGGAATATTCTATAAATGTCTGTTAAGCCTGATTGATTAATAGAGTAGTTCAGATTGGAATATCTTTATTGATTTTTTGTTTTGATGATCTGTCTAGAGTTGATAGTGGTGTGTTGAAGTCTCCTAGGATTATTGTGTTGAGATCAATGAGGGGATTAATGTCCTTAAGGTGTTTTTCCATATATTTGGGGGGGTTGTAATTGGGGGCATAAATGTTGGTTATCGTTATATCTTCTTGATGAACTGTCCCTTTTAGTATGATAAAGTGTCCCTCTTTGTCCTTTCTGACTAGTTTTAGTTGGAAATTAATTTTGTCCAAAATTAGAATCGCTTCTCCAGCTTGCTTTTTTGGGCCACAGGCCTGGTAGACATTTTGCCATCCTTTCACTTTCAGCCTGTGTCTCTTTTTGAGTGTCAAATGTATCTCTTGAAGGCAACATATTGTTGGATTTTGTTTTTGATCCAGTGGGTCAGTCTGTGTCTTTTAATTGGGGCATTGAGACCATTCACATTCAAGGATAGAATAGATATGGGAGGCTGGTTCACAGACTTTGTATTGATTACAGAGTTTTGAGTCATCTTGAAAGTCTGTTTTTGTATAGAGTGATAATTGACTTGCCCTAGTTTAAGGATTTAGCATATCGTTGGCATTATCTTCAGAATGGAGTACATCTTTGAGAATGCTCTGTAGAGCTGGATTTGTGTTCATGTATCTTGCTAGCTTGAGTTTGTCATTGAAGTATTTAATTTCCCCTTCCTATTTGAAGCTGAGTTTTGCCGGATATATTATCTTTGGGTTGAAGTTGTTATTTTGTAACACTTGAAAGATATTGTTCCAAGCTCTTCTGGCCTTCATTGTTTGCTCTGAAAAATCCATAGTGATCCGAATTGGTTTGCCTCTGAATGCGATTTGGGGCTTTTCTCTAGCAGCTTTTAGAATTCTCTCCTTGATTTCTCTGTTATTCATTTTGTATATGATATGTCATGGCGAGCTTCTCAATTGATTAGGTCTATTTGGAGTTCTATAAGCATCTTGTATTTGATAATCCGGGTCGATAGAAAAATGTGGGAAGTTCTCACTTATGATTTCACTTAAAAGCTTCTTTAAGCCTCTTGTTTGCTGTTCAGAGTTTTACTCCAGGCCAGTGATTTTCAAATTATTACGCCTCATCTCATCAAATATTACTTGGAAGTTCAGGTTATGTATTATAAGCTGTTTATCCCATTTATCTTCTTTGATTTCTATGTTGTTTAGCCTATCTTCATTATCCGATATTCGTTCTTCAAGTGCTGATGTTCTGTTTCCAGTAGAGTAAGCTCTGGTGTTGGTTTCTTCCAGAGAGGATTTGATTTGATTAACCGTGTTTTTCAATCCTGATAGCTCTGCTACATCTCTTTTCAGAATTTCTATATCTTTGTAAAGCTGATCTCTCATTTCGTGGAACTACTCCCTTATTTCCCTGTAGAAGTTGTCCCTCATCTCTTGAAATTGCTGTCTGAACTCAATCCGTATTTCCTCTCTCAACTCTTTGATTGCATTACTAATCATAATGCTGACACAATACCTTTGAATTTCATCTAGGTCTCCAGCCATGGGATCCTTTGGTGGAGAGCTTTGAGGTTGAGGAAGTGAAATATTTACCCTTTTCCTCATTTTCTGGGTCCAAGAGCATGATTTGTACTTCGAGAAAATTGCTCTTGGTGGAGTAATTGGAGCTTCTTATGGCTTTGTTTCGCTGTAATAGGTTATTTCAAAAGAGAACCCTCAGCGAATTATGAGAGCAAGCCAATGCCCGTTTTGCCAAGTGTCTGTTTCTTCAGATATCAGGGTCTCTCCGAAAGTGGGGGAAAGGGATGACTAGGAATTCAAGGAGTTGGGTTGGGGAGGTAAGAAATCACTCTTGCCTTCGAGTAAAGAAGGACAAGAGATTAGGGAGGAGTAGGTCAAGGAAAATATAGGATTGGGATGCAGGAAGGGTAAAGTCTTTGGGTGAGGGTGAGGGATAAATGCTTATATTTAGGGATTACCAAAGTACAGGGGAGGAAGAGGTTAGTATGGGGTGTAGTTGTCTTCACTCTCCAAGGGTAGTCTATCATGCTATCATGGAACGTTTTCCTAGTTGGGATCTAATGTTATAGGGGTAGCAGTAGAGGCTAAGAAGATTTAGAGTAGTAGTCAATCACCAATATATACACACAAATAAATGTTTACATCCACCAACATTAACTTTAGTATTAACCATAAAGCTAGAAATGGGAAAGGAAGAAAGAAAAAAAAAGAAAGAAGAAAAAAATCTGTATAATAAAAAAATAAAATCTGCTGAGATAAAAAATAAGATAAAGTAAGAATAAAAATTAAAAAGAGATAATTAAAAAATAAAAAAATTTAAAAGCTAAAAAAGTAAAAGAAAATAAAAATAACAAATAAAAAATTCTTAATGAAATCTTGTATCTATAGACAATGAGGGTGTCTCTGGGACCTCAATGTGAATGACCCTCAGTCTGTGGCCCCCTGCGGGCTGTCTCCCGGTACAAGGATTGCTCCCCACAATGTGCGGGTTTGGGAGACAAGTGTTTTACGAAGGATAGGGACTGGTTCCGCAACAGTATCTGTGTCTCTGCTCGCATCCGCAGTCATGGCTACTTCTGTAGCTGATGGGGAATTGTGACCAGTGAGCGCATGGAACGTAATGGAGTTGCCACCGTTCCTAGCCGAACAGGGAACTTTCTCCTCCTTCCGACAGACACTCCGTAGCCCCGCCTTTGCAGCCAATGGGAAATGTAATCCTGTCGCTCGTAATGGAGGCGAGCAATCGGGCACCCGGGGGGGCCATCTCAGAGCACAGCTCTCTCCCTTCAGAGTGCAAGGTTGGCGGGGGTCTGATTAGTTACGGACAGGATGGGATTAGCGATGAAATCTATGTTTCTGCTCAGACCACTGGATCGGTTACTGTGGTTTCCTGCCCCGCCCCTGCAGCCAGTGCGGGATTGTGACCAGTGAGCACACGGAAGGAAAAGGAAGCCGTCAGCATTCCTGGCCAAACAGGGAAAAATTCCCCTCGTTCCGACAGACACACCGTAGCCCCGCCTTTGCAGCCGATGGGAAATGTAGTCCTGTTGCTCGTAGTGGTGGCGAGCGACCAGGCACCCCAGGGGGCCGTCTTCGAGCACAGCTATCGCCCCTCAGAGAGTACAAGTTTGGTGGGGGTCTGATTAGTTACAGACAGGATGGGTTTAGCAATGATATCTATGTTTCTGGTCAGACCCGCTGGATCGGTGGCTGCCACTTGTATTCTCGCCCTTGGAGCAGGTCAGGAATGTGTCCAGCAAGCCGCAGGATGGAAGGGTACTGTTCCCGTTCTTGGTAGAACAGATAAAAACTTCCTATTTCCAAACTCGTAGGAATGCTCCGCAAACACCAAGCAAGGAGCTGTACCAGTAATCCTGGCAGGGCAGACAGAACTCTTTCTGGCAGGCTGTCTGCAGTGGCAACCTTCTGTGCCCCTGGCGGGAGGGGAAGATTCCCCCCCCCCTTCTTTTTTTTATTTTTTTCCTTCTCGCGAAACTCCTAAGACTCGGCTCCTTGTAAAAAAGCTTCACAAACTAGTAGTAGACAATCAAATATAGTTTCCCCTGGACGCACCTTGGAAAATTCCTGATGTAGTGGATTTTTCCCAAGCAGACCCGGAGCCTCAGGAAATGCTGTCACACTTCATGTCACCATCTTTCTCCCCCAGGGTTCCCTAACTTAAGACAGCTTTGTTACACCTGTGAAATTTAAATTGCAGTAAACATGCCTGTTATATTACAGGTTTAACTTTAATAGAAAAGAAAACGTAAATCTTATATTTTCCCCCTCTTATATGATCCATATAAATAAACTCTTCACATTTTGATAACATCTTTTGGCATTCATGTTCAACTGTATCTGACGTAGGATTATTGTGATAATTTGACACTGGAGTTTGATGAGTCATCTTCATCAATCCTTGAATAAGATCTCCCCTATATGGAATTATACATTATCTAGCTATCATCATGACTCATGGCTCCCAATACAATTATTAATGGAATAATAATAACTATGATTAGTCCTTTCTATATCATTCTATTAATAGCATCTAATTTTTCTGCAATTCTCATGAGAGCCTCTCATATAATTAATAACTCTTTGTTGATTATACTCAATGTAATTAATCCAGTCTACAGTTTTATTTATTATAGACCACCAAAAGAAAATTGATTCAAAACTTGCTACTGTCTGATTCCTAGCTTTGAACTCATTAGGAACCTCTTGAGAAATTCTTATTAAATCTATATAAATGTGAGGGTCAAATGACCTGGGGAAGAGAGATCCCTCTCCTTCCCAGAAAGCTACGATTGATTTGATCTGAGAAATGCCAGTGTGAGGGATAGCCAGTTGTACCAAAGTGCAGGTTCCTCTCCAGCTAGCTGGTAATATCTCAAGTAATGGCCCTCCACAATACCACCAGACACCAGCTCAGGGTATATTGAGTGCTGTTTGATTAGATATCTCCTCAAAGGACTGGCTTTCATTACATCCAGATATATTTCCCAAGAAGGCCAGTTGTCCCCCTTCTCCTGCTAATGCACACACACCTAGAGAGGCACAAGGTGTAATTGGTTCCAAGGAAGGGTCAGGTGATCTTTGGGGGCTCTTGCCTCAGGCCTATTCCTTCCAGGTACAACTTTGACGGGTCTTGTAAAAGTTGTTTCCCCAGCCCATGCTTTCCTGAAAGAGCATATCCTGCAAATCATGCCTATAGGGTCTGAGTTCCAAGTAAGCGAGAATGGGACCACTTGAGCTTCCAGCCTCCCTATTGCACAAGCATAACGGTTGCTTTTATTTAATGTGCAAACATAATATTTAATCCCTTCCATGTAGGCATTTGTCTCATTGTACCCAGTTTCCACTTTAAGAATTTGTTATAAATCTTCTATTTCTAAGGAACCTTGATTAATTATCTGGGACAAATACCATTGTCCAGCATGCTGGTATTTGTTTGTCCCAGATAACTGCTCCTGATTATGTGAATTTCCACGGGGGAGTACCTGACAGGCATTAAATTTAACAACCAGAGGGGAGGTGTTCTGGATTACATTATTGATTATATTGGGCAATTATCCATATCACTATGAACATTATTAGAGTCTTTGAAAAGTGAATTTGGTGGAATCTGTATGTTGGATTGATGTCCATTGTTTCCCCTTCTTAGAAGTTGAGGCTCCCTTAACTCGTGCATAATGAGACTATCCTCATCATGTGGTTTGAAACCTGTTTCAGTCCTGAGCAGGACTTGGTAGGGCCCTTCCCAAGCAAGATCGAACTTGTTTTCCTTCCAGACCTGGATCAGGGTGTAGTCACGTGGCCGATGTGGGTGTACAGGGAATTCCAGAGGTGATATCTGCACTAGGAGGCCCTATAATCTCAGAAATGATGAAGAGGAGAAACCTAATATGTACTATTTTAGAAATTGATTATTTGTTTCAAGGGTAGGGAAACCCATTGTTTTTCCTAAATAGGGTAACTCATGTAACAGTTCATATAGGGATAGTCCTAGAGGGCTGTTCTAATTCGAAGGAGAGCAGTGAGGAGGCAATTACTGCAGGGCAGTTTTACTTCCAATATTAACCTAATGATTTGTGTCTTTGGAGTTTGGTTCATTCTTTTCATCCTTCTCGAGGAAGGAGGTGCCAGGGAATGTAATATTCCCATTATATGCATAAGTTCTTTAATAATGGTTGGAGTGAAGTGTGGCTTCTATTATCTGAATCTACATTTTCTATCACACCAAATCAAGGGATTATAAATTCCAATTAGACTTCAGTTGTTTTTGTTGTTGTTTTTTGAGATCACAGTAATTTTTTACAACAAAAAAAAATCTTTTTTCAATGTAATCATCACAACAAAAAAAAATCTATTTTTTCACTACAACTTTAAATGAGCTTGAGTTTGCCCTACTTTGGAGCCATCCTAACATGGAGTAGAGTGAGAAGCAGAGACTTCTCAGGTAAGGTGGAGCTCATCTGAAACATGAATCAAGCAAAAACTTAAGAGAGCTCTTAACTTTCTTTTTGTGGAAAATAAGTGGCAAAATGCTTCCATGCTCCATATTGTCTACCTTTAAATAAATTAGGCTCTCATTATCTTTTAAAATACATTTAAATTTCTATCCCAGTGTAAAAAATAACACAAGATTCTATATGTGATTTATTGATAATAGGTTACCTTTATCCAGTTACAAATCATTAATTGATATAAATAAATCCCCAACTAAATTTGTTATTTCTAAATAAGTATGGAAGAGACTATTTGGAGAACACCAGCTTGGTAAAGTGCTCCTTAAGCTGTACATTTTGAAAGACTTGTATTTGGAGAACATGAATACATGTAATGTATAAAGAAGCCAGTTATAGCATCATAATTACATTGATGTTCTTATGTTAATCAAGTTTAACCTTTAAAGAAAGATTTAGAATCCATAGTGTATGGGAATGATCTAAAATAAGTTTTTTAACCAGGGTTGTACAAACCCTAATTCTTTTAAGATTTAGCTTCTCTAAGAAATAAAACTAGACACAGGAAAATTATCTTGATAGATAAGAGCAGATCAATATTCAGACTTTGCTTCCTATCAGTAATTTAAAATTCAATTAACTTTAACTGATGTTGCTAATTATAGCCAATTTAATTACATACATGAACTTTTTGAGATTTAACCTTCCTAAACCATCTGCAGCTTAGGCATTCTACAACTTGTTTAAATCCTTAGTTTTGTTATCTCTTTCATCTTGGATTTTAGCACAAAAATATCACTTTGCCATGCAAAATACTTTCTTATCCAAAAACATTTTTTTAACCTTTTAATTTTCATACCAAAATATATTTCCATACCTGTAACATTTTTTATCTATTTTTTACTTCAGACCCTTTCTTAAATTCATATTTTTGAAACAAACCTTATGAATGTTATCTGCATTTCATTTATATAAGAAATTTCATTCCAAGAGAGGGATCTGACAAACTGGCATACACAAAAACTGCCTTTATCTTTCCTCTCCCAGGTTGCATTCAAAGGGTTGGAGCACAGGACATTCTAGAGCTAAACCCATCATCAACCCTAATTGAGTTCCTTTTGGGCCTTTTTTACGTTATGCATCCTGATATTCAGTGGAGGAGGGCCTTTCCATACTTTTCTTTAGGCCGTCCTAAAGGCCCTTTTGTAGAGTCTGCCAATAAAACACAGGTTAGGTTAGCTTTCGTTTGTTTTGTTTTCCTGAATATAGTTGTTTATCCTGCCAGTCTCCTTGTGCATTTAGTTTGATGGGATACTGTTAGAGCAAGAATTGCTTTACCCCAGTAATGGATATAACCTGACATCCTGCCAAACCATAAAAGGAAGACCATTCCTGTCCCCTGGTCACAAACCAACCATGCTGAAACTCAGTGCCCTGTCCTTGGTAGCCAGAAGCCTTCATGCCCCCACAATAAGACAGAATAGACAATTGTCAGACATATTGATTAGGCAGTATGACCTAATCAAGGTTCCTTTCAAATGTAAAGGCCATCCCCTGAGGCTAAACATTCTAGTTAATTCCCCTATCCTGGAGCAGTGGGAAAATGGAGGTAGGGCCAACCCAAATGGAAGCCACAGAAAAATTTAGCCTCAAGGACTAATAGAATACAGTATAGTTAACTAGAAAATCATGGGCCAATCCAACAGCCCTGGCAGCCTTTCTAATATCTGTTCAGACTTTGATCGCCATCTCCATCCAGAAGCCATAAAACCTGTTCAGTTCCCCCTCCCACTACAGGATTCTATCTTCTCTCATTTAAACAAACCTTACTCCTTTTAATAAAATGAAATACTTTACTCTTCACAGTACTTTAAATCAAAACACAGCTGAAACTTTTTGTGTGCATGCAGAATTATACCTGTTAGAATTTAAAGACTTAGTAACCTCGCTTTTAGGTTAAGACCTAGAAATGAGCAATTTTAAACTACATTTTTAAAATCCACTTATGAATTTATAAGACTCATATTTAATAGACCCAAACTTATGAAATTCAAGAAGCCAAGAGCACTTACATTTAAACTGAGCAGTTTTGATGTTTTAGCATTTTAACTTTGCGAGTTATTTAGATGTCTCTGCTATCGAATTCAATTATAAAGATTAATCCCATTTATGTTAAAACTAATTTACCCATTTCTAACTTAGGTTACCCATAAAAACCAAGGTATCAAATAAATCTAATACTTTAAATTAGTCAGCTATTCCTCCTAAAGAAAAATCCTTAGAAGCAATGTGCGTTGTATTTTAAATATTTTGTAATATTTTGACTGGCTGGCTCAAAAAGTGGTCTACTTCATGTCTTGAATATAGCCTTGGTTGCTCTGCCAGTGAGGCTTATTTTACAATGGCTTTTGTTCTATTTTTTCTTTCCACTTCCTAACCTGGGATAGAGAACAGGATCACCCTTTCCTCCTCCTCAGAGGAGTTATCTCTCTTTGAGCACATAATCAACACAGGAACAAGCAGTTCAGACTCAGATAGGGATGGCAGTCTCCCAAATTAACAAGTGAGTCACAGTGCCCCCACAGGGAACACCTGGAATGGAGCTTTTGAATAGCTTCTTTGAAAACCTCTGTTCTTTGGGCTGGAGTGCTTGCCCAGCATGCATATGTACATGGGTTCAAACCCCATCACCCATGTACATAACTTAAGTATCAGAGCAACAAAAACCATGTGAAAAACTCAACAAAAATTGATTCTCTCTGTCTCTGTCTCTCTCATTGTCCTCTCTTTAAAAGAAAGGGGCTAATATCCAGAATATACAAAGAACTAAAAAAGCTAAACACCAAAATCACAAATAATTCAATCAATAAATGGGCTACGGAGCTAAAAAGAAACTATTCCCCAGAGGAAGTCCACAAAGCCCATAAATATATGAGAAAATGCTCTCTACTTCATTAGCTATAAGGGAAATGCAAGTCAAGACTTCAATGACATTCCACCTCACCCCTGTTAGAGTGGCAAAAATGAAAAATTTGATCAACAACAAATGCTGGAGGGGCTGTGGGAAAAGAGGAACACTGTCACATTGCTGGTGGGACTGCAAACTGGTCAGCCACTCTGGAAAGCAGTGTGGAGAACCCTCAAAAAATTAGGGATGGAACCACCTTATGACCCAGATATCCCACTCCTGGATATTTCCCTAAAAGAGTTAGAATCAGCATATTATAGTGATGTGGCTTCATCAATGTTTATAGCAGCTCAGTTTACTATGGCTAGACTATGGAACCAACCCAGATGCCCCTCACTCAACGAGTGGATTCAAAAACTTTGGTACATATATACAATGGAATACTACTCCGCCATTAGAGAAAACGATATTATGGCTTTTGCAGCCAAATGGATGGGGATAGAAAAAATTATACAAGTGAAGTATCCCAATCTCAGAGACTCATGGATCTGTGGAAGCTAGACTACATGGGGAAGCAGTGTGTTAGATGGCTAAGCTAATAATAACCTCAAATTGTATGATTCTTAACGCAACAGGGAGATGATTGCCTAGGATACTGGGTGGCATAGGGTGGGGGACAGGGTAGGGGGGAGGGCTTAGGAAGAATATGCAGGAGACTGGAGGGTGGGAATATGGGGGAATCATCTCAGAAGGAGATCTCTGATCTCCACGAGATAGCCATTTAACTCAGGGAGTCTTCTGGGGGAAACAGCAACATGGGGAATCCAAGCTGGGCATCCATAACATGGCATTAGCCTTAGATAACTAAGTATATATACGTTTGTTCTTGATTGTTTAACAATGTTTCCCCCTCAATTATAACTTCATATTCATCTAATTAAAACAAAACAAAACAAAAAAAACCTCTTTTTCCTGATGGGCAAAATCACAGTCTCCAGGATAGCAGTCTCCTGTGCCTCTACCCTGCCAGCAAAGCAGCAAATCTTCCTTCTCAAAACCGTGTCCTTTCCACAGAATTGGCACAGTTTCAAGGACGAGCTTTTGGTAACATGACTACCTCGAGCAATTTCAAAGGCATCTTTTACTCTTCCCAATTTAGAAAGATCTTTTTTGTTAAAGTTTTGTTTAAGTTGTGCACAGAAAGATATTTAGATTCATTTGTTAAATTTATGTGAGTACTCATTTATCTATAAGCCAGTTTTGATACCATGCACATGACAGACACAAGTACATATGTAGACACATGACATACAATACACAAGTTAAGATAAAACTTGTCACAGATTTTTAGAGTATGACCCAGATATGAAAAGGGCCAGTTTGGAACACTAGGACTGGAGTCCTAGAGTCCAGCATCCATGGTAGATGCTGAAATCAAAGGTTCAGGTGGCCACTTGCCCTCCGTGGGGCAGATTTACTCCCACCATCACCACTCAGGACTTTTTAAAGGAAAATGTTTGTACATGTGGGATTTTTACATTGTTTTTCCCTGTCCTTAGGCCTAGAATTTTTAGTCCCCATTTTTTTATTGGAGGTTCCTGTAATTAAATTTCTTCTTGCGTACTCAACCCTTCTTTATTGGAGGTTTCTTGTACACCCAACGCCCCTGTGTGCTTAATCCTACTTACTAGAGATTTCTTACATACCCCCCACCCCCTCCCCAATTCTGTTTTACTGGCTGTGGTCTTGTGTTTATGAACAGAGTTTTAACCCCCAGTTTAGGGGGATTTCTTACACTAGGGCCTTAGTCACATTCACACAACCTAACCACCAAGGGATACTTCTCTCTCAAGCCTGAGAGTAGATTTTCCTACCGTGGTCCACGCATGGAGTTACCTGGTTACTGCAGTGCTTGCTTGGGGCCTCTCCCTGCGTTGCTGATCCACCTCCGATCCACCTTGGATTTTGGGTCCTTTGTAGGTCTGAGGCTACCACAACAAGGCAGTAGGACATGTCTCCTCAAAGCGGGGGGGTAGTCCCAGTAACCCAAACCTCTCCCTTCCTGGCAATATATGGAGCTTCACATTGAGCACCAAAATTGTTAGAAATAAAATTGTCAGAAATTCCAAGGTGCCACAGGGAAAATCAAACACTTGTTCAGAAGTGGGTGAGCAAGGCAAACTTTACTTCTGCAGAGGGTGTGCCCACAAAGGAAATCCAGCGAGCAAGCACACCAGGGTGGGCAATTGCCTAACATTTATCCCTAACAAAGCACAATCCACCACTCTGATTGGAGGAGCTCAGGTTACAATCTCTGCAATTGGGTAATTTAAAATTGGGGTGGGTTTGAAAAGGGCTACAGTTGCAATTGGATGACTGTCATGGAATGTTTTTAAAAATTTTTTTTCTTTCTGACAACACAGTTCCCTAACTTACGATGACTTTATTATACACATGAAATTTAAGTTGCAATAAACATGCCTGTGTCATGTTACAGTTTTAACTTTGATAGGAAAGAAATCATAATTTTTTATTTACCCAGTGAAACTCTTTTAAAAAACAAAGATAAAGAATTCAAGCAAACAAAAGCTGAAAGGATTTATCATCCTCAGTCCTGTTCTAAAAGGTATGTTAAATGAAGTTTTTCTAGCAGAAGGGAAATTAAACCACATGAAAACCTAACACCTGAACAAGGAACTAAATTTACTAATAATGATAATTAATTACATGAGTAATTATATTTTTCTTATTATTTAGATTTCCTGAAAAGACCATTGACGTTCAAACAAAAATGAGCACTATGATTGTGGAGTTTGTAGCATGTAAAAGCAAAATGTACAATAACAACTGCAAAAACAACAGCAAAAAACGGGGAGGAGTTGCAGATATATTGCTGTTATTGCTGTAAGGTGTGAACACACCTAAAATAGTATAATTGAAAGGTAGAGTGTGGTAAGTAAAGATCCATATTATAAACACTAAAGCAAACACTTACGTAACTACGAAGAATTAGCATATAAGCCGATAAGATGTTATGATAAGAAATGTTCTAAAACAGATAAAGAAGGGAACAGACAATTCGTGGAACAAATAGCAAGGTGTAGACACAAATCCTAACATATTAACAGTCACATTACATGTAAATGGTCAAGACACAATTCAAAGTCAGAGATTGTTGGATTAGACTTACAAAAATCAGCACCAGTCTATGACATCTGTAAGAAATTCACTTTAAATATAAAGACACATGGCAAGATGATAGAAAAAGATACACCATGCTAACAGTACCCAAAAGAAATCTAGAATCACTGTATTAGATAAGCAGTTAGATAACTGAAATAGGATTTTGCCAGGAATAAAGAGGTTTTTCTCATAATTTTAAAGGGATTAATTTGTTAAGAGAGCATAAAATCCTAAATTTGTATGCATCTAATAGAAGAGCCTCAAAATATATAACTAAAAAAGAAATATGTAAGTATGCCATTTTTGCAGATATTTCAGTACCCCTCAATAGAACAAGTAGACTGTACTACCCAAAATTATACAATTTCGTAAAGAAAAACAGAAAATTTTTGTATTTTCTTGAATTGGACACAGTGTCAAAGATGTATTGAACTTCGTTATTTTAAATTTCTCTTCAAAAGACTAGTAAGGGCTGGAGAGATGGCTCAGTGATAGAGCAGTTGCCTGGCATGCACAAGGACCTGGGTTCAAACCCCAGCACCACATATACAACTGTCAGAAAAACAAAAACAGATGAAAAAATAAATAAAATTGATTGCCTCTTGAAAGGGGGGCGGGAAGGACATTAGTAAGAATACAGACAGGGAGGAAAAGCTTTGCAAATTAGTTACAAAGTCTATTGAAACTCAAGAAAACAGTCCAGTAAAAAAAAAAAAAATGAGCTGAATGAATTGAACAGTTGCTTAACCAAATAGTTATGTGGTTAACCACTAAGCATATGAAAACATGTTTGAGTCTATGGAAAAGCAAAGATTGACATTGCAGATGTGTAGATTCATTATCTTGATATTGTAATGGTTCGTAGTTGTGTTAGTGTATCAAAATTTATCACATTGTACATTTTAAACATGTAGTTTGTTGTATATTATATTTCAGTGAAGCCACTTTAAAAACCAAGAGTAGTTGGCACCTTCTAAATATTTGGATGCATATTTGCTTAATACATTTAACTCATAACTCTGCCATTTTCCTAAAGCATTCCGTTTGGGGTTTGTTGTTGTTGTTCCATTTTGATTTTTATTTATAGAAATAGAAATTTCAGTTTCAGAGTACAGAATAGCATACTCTCCTAGCATATTGGTGGGGCTGAAATTTTCATAGGTATTTTCAAAGCCTCCTTCAACTTGATTCCTTTACAAATACTTTCTTCTGATTATGGCATAAAGTTTCATTTGTTTCTGGTTGAATCCTTAAAAATATATTCACTTCTGGAATGGGGCCATTAAGAATAAACTACACCTTATGTTGTTACAAACTTAACTTCTTTGTTATAGATTACTACTTAACATAAAAATTAGTTTAATCTTAGATATGGTAATCCTGGAACTAACAGCATCAGATTAGCCAGGAACTTTTTAGAAATGTGCATTTCAGGGCCCTACCCCACACATACTGTATCAGAAGCTAGATGTTGGTTCTAGCCTTCTGTTTTAATAAGGCCTGAAGGTGATTCTGATGCATGCCAAAGTTTAAACCATGGTCTTCAGTGGAATTTTATAGATGCTTAAGATACTAGTATTATGTGATTTGTTTTAAAAAGTAGCACACTTAGGATTTGTGTATTTCATATGTACATTTACCTCTTTAAGAACTAAACAGCTATGCTAAACAGAATGCTAATTACTGAAACGTGCAAAAATTATTAAGGCTGTAGTGTACTGTTTCCTGCAACTGTGAACTGCATTTTTGAAAGTGGAAAGAAGATGCGTGATAAAGGAAAATGTCATTTTAGAGCCCAAGTGGCAAATATGAATGTGTCATGTTCATTTGTTTCAGATTTCCCATAGGCTTAAAATTTTTTGTAATACAATACAAAATCCTCACATGACTTTTTTCATTTCTTTTTACAAGAGAGTGAAATATCCCATCATGTTCTCCTAGAGAAACTGTTGATGAATGGTAACCAAATTTTAGTATCTTAACAACAAATATAAATAAAAATATATAAGACCTAGTTTCACTATATTGATTATATTTATTAATCTTAGAAATTGAGATTTTTCTAGTCAAATTAAATTGGGTATTAAAATGTGATGACACTAATGTTCTCTAACCCGGATTGATTGACTTGATATTTCAAGATGAAAATGTTTGTCGGTTATATATAATCTAGTTAATGTCACTTTTAAAGACATACAAATTTCTAGTTTTTAACAGTTTATTATTGAAGTGATAGCAATCATGTATAGTACTTAGATTAAAAGAAGTTTTAAAGGACATAATAAGCAATAGGGTGTGCTTCTAATAAATCCTAATTCAAACAAATTTTAATAAAAAGATTATTCAAATTTTGGAATTGCATATATGATGACTTAAGGAGTTACTAATTTTTATGTACAATAATGGTTTAGTGGTTTTTGTATTTTAATATCATTTATTGGTTCTGCTTGTATATGATATTAGGATTCGTTTTTCTATATAATTATAAAAGCATGGATTATAATTTGCTCTAATTCAGTCTCCAGTACTACCCCTTTCCCTGCCCTCCTCCCCTCCCCGTTCCATTTCCTTTACTGTTCTATTTATTTTTAGTTTAGTATTTTTTTGTTTTATTGTTTTATCTGTATACATGATGGTGAAATTCACCATCATGGTATATTCATATATGGTATATTCATATATGTACATAGAAAAGTTAAGTCAGATTCATTCCACTGTTCTTCCCTTATCTGCTCCCTGCTCTCCCCTTCATCTAGTCCACTGATCTTTCTTCTATTTTGATGGATTCCCCTTTTCCCTTCCTTCCCCCCACTTTCACTTCTCCCTTTATTTTGGGCTAACTTCTGTATATCACAGAAAGCATGATAGTCTCTAGTTCCATCCATTTACCAGCAAATGACAATTTCATTCTCCTTTATGGCTGAGTAATATTGCATTGTATATGTGGTGTGTGTGCATGTATCTGTGTGTGTATGTATATATACATACCTATATATATACACATACATATATATATATACACAAATACACACCACATTTTCTCTATCCATTGATCTGTTAAAGGGCACCTAAGTTGGTTCAATAGCTTGGTTATTATGAATTGTGTGCCTATAAAAAGTTCTTTCAGAGATGCATCCTGAAATATGTACAAATGAAATTATGAATGCCCAGAATTGTTTCAAACTAATAAAAGGAGTGAGTGGTGGTATAGTTGAAATTAGACTGGCCATGAGTTGATATCTTTGAAGCTGGGTGATGAATACATTATTTGGTTATGTTTATTTTAGTGTATGTTTGAAATTTTAACCATAAAAAGTTCTTAAGAAAGATAAAAGTTAAATTGTGCTTTTTTAGTATGATGATCTGAGAACCTAATCAGTCATCACTTACTACCATGTTTGTATGGCATACATTTTCCAGACATTTCTAACTTTTAATGAAATACTGGAAGGCAGCCTATCTTACTTGAGAAGTACTGTTTTCTTGACATAATTGTCTCAGCTGCAGTCTTTTCTTATACCAGATCTTGTACTAATGTTCATTTTGTACTTGCAGGATCCAGAGAAATGAAAAAGTGGTAAGAGAGAAAAAAATAGGGAGCTGGATTAGTCATTTAAAATGATTGATAGCCCCTCTTTCCTTACCATCTTCCCATTCCCTTCTTAATTTTGCTATAAATTTATAGAAGAATATAGATTTTTTTAATATAAATATAAAAGAGAGGGGCTGGGGCGGTGGCTCAGCGGTTACGGTGCTTGCCTGGTATGCACAAGGACACAGGTTTGAACTCCAGCACCATATATACAACAAAGTGTCAGAGCAACAAAAGCCACATGAAAAACTAAATTAAATTGATTCTCTTTCTCTCTCTCACTGTCCCTTTCTCTTTAAAAAAAAAAAAAAGAATAAATATAAAAGAGAAAAGCACAATTGTCTAAATCCTCAAAAAAATCATTAAAATCTGGAAATTTGGGGGCTGGAGTGGTGGCTTAGAGGTTACAGTGCTTGTCTGGCATGCGCAAGTACGGGAGTACAAACCCCAGCACCACATACACAACGAAGAATCTGAGGAATGACAGTCACATGAAAAACTAAATTAAAAAATTGCTTCTTTATTTCTCTCTCTATCTCTCTCTCATTGTCCCCTCCTTTCTTTAAAAAAAAAAAATGTGGAAATTTGGAATGGGAATGTAGCTCAGTGGTAGAGAGCTTGCCTTCCATGCGTGAGATGTCCTGGGCTCAATCCCCAGCATTGCCCTCCTAAAAAAATATGGAAACTTTAGGTAAACTGAAATAATGCATGTAATTAGTTACACATATTTTAAGAGCCATTTTTTGGAGTGTAATTAACATTAAGGAGGATAATTCAAAGAATCAGTCTTGGGGAAAAACATAATATCCTGTTTTTATTGTTAAATAAAATCTATCAAGTATTTCTTGTAGGGCTCTGATAAGAAATAATAAGATAACTTTGATCTTATGGAACTCTTCTATAGAGGATTTAAATACCTTTTTAAAATCTAGTATAGTCAAATTTTAAAGATTTAAAAAAAAAAATCCAAAAGTTAAAAGTAAATTTGAGGTCTATACTGGAAAAAAAATACAGTTTAGGGTATGAGTTCATGAGATTGATTACTAATTTGGATAAAATCCAAGTTCAAGAAAAATTGATTGATGTTTACCCGAAAGGATACTTTGATGGCTAATAAACCAAATATGGTTCTGTTGTTACAGTTCCTCAAGTCTGAATGTTAATTTTAAAATTTTGATAAGGTGGTGTAACCATATCCACATTATTTTTAAAAACTAGGGAAATAGAGAAAGGAAAAATTACCATAATCCCACCATCTTGGTACAGTTTCTACAATTTTAAATTTTTTATTTAATATTTTCCATAAGTATATTTTTAAGTACTCCTAAATTCTAGAGCTAAAATTCTTTGGAGTGCATGGTAGTATTATGATTACAGATGTGGCCTTGGAGTCCTGTAATATTTAGTCTTTCATTTAGACACATTAGCAGACCAAAGACTCTGAATTCCTTAATCTGAATGTACCATTTTTCCTATTGGTTCCTTGGTTATAGTGTGGCTGTAATTCAAACAATGGACCTACTTTGTATTTTCCACATTCTTTTTAGACAAAAAAAGCTTAAGTTTCAAACCCCAGGCCAAGCTCATTGTCATGTTACCTATTTTAGAAATTCAGAGAGCAGTGACAAGGCTAAAGAAGGAAAACTGCCAGAGTACGAGTGAGGACACGATCAGATTGATTTATGATAGTGACAGAGGAGATAGTACTGTTTCTACACCTAATATTCTTATGAATGGAATGCTTGCATCCTCTCAAAATTTGCATGTTGAACCTTAACCCCCATGTGATAGTATTTGGTGGTGAGACTTTTGGGAGATAATTTGATTTGCATGTGGTCATGAGGGTGAGGCCTCATGATGGGATTAGTGTCCTTATATAAGAAGAGGAGGAGACCCTTGATTTCTACCATGTGAGAATTCAGAGAGAAGATAGCCATCTGAAAGCAAGAAAGGGGTCCTCAAGAATCTGACCATGCCGGCACCCTGATCTTAAACTTCTCAGCTTCCAGACCTGTTAGAAATAGTGTCTGTTTTTTAAGTCACCCAGACTACAGATTTTTGTTATAGTATCCCCAGAGAAACATGGTACTTGGTGCCAAGAAATGGAGTATTGCTATAATAAATACCTGAAAATGTGGAAGCAACTTTGGAAACAAGTACTGAGGAGAGGCTGGAAAGTATTCAGGTACGTGCTAGAAAAAGACGAGAGTGTTACAAAAAATTGTTAAAGACAATTCTGATAAAGGACTCTCTAAGAGGAGAGCTGGAGATAAAGCCTCATCTTTATAGAGACATCTAGGTTGATTCTAAATTTAGCTATTGTAAGTTGAACTGCTGTGAACACTGATTTTGCCATGTCACTGTAACGTACTGATTGTAACCCCTCTGAGAAAATACCCAGAAGAGGTATAGCTGGTTCATGGGGAGGATCCTGTTTATAAGCTCAAGCAGTTGTCTGGTGGAGTTTTTTGAATCTTCCAGATATCGGATCATGTCATCAGCAAAAGGATAGTTTGACTTCCTTCCTTCCTAATTTATCCCTTTGATTTCCTTCTCTTGCCTGATTGCTCTGGCTAGGGTCTCAAAACTATATAGAATAAAAGTGATTAGAGCAGGCAGCCTTGTCTTGTTTCCGAATTCAGTGGAAATGATTTCAGCTTTTCTCCATTTAGTTGAGGGTTTCTCATATATGGCCTTTACATAGTTAAAATCCTTTGATCCCTATCTTCTCTAGAGTTTTGGTGCTTGGTAAGCACCGTAACCGTCAAGCCACCACTCTAGGCCTAATCATAAGGTTTTTGTCCTTAATTCTGTTTAAGTGGTGAATCACATTTATTGGTTTGTGTATGTTGAACCTGCCTTGAATGCCTAGAATGAAGCCCACTTGATCGTGGTGAATTATCTTCTTGATGTGATTTTGGATATGGTTTGCTAGAACCATATTAAGGATTTTTGCATCAGTGTTCATCAGGGATATTGGTCTGTAGTTTTGGGGGATTTTTTTTGTTTTGTTTTGTTTTTGATGTGTCTGTTGTGTTTTGGTATCAGAGTTGTAGTTGCCTCATAAAGTGGGAGAGTTTCCTCCTTTTCAGTTTCTTGGAATAGCTTAATAAGGAGAAGTGTTAGTTATTCCTTATAGGTGTGTGTGGTAGAATTCAATGGGGAATCTATCAGGTCCTGGGCTTTTCTTCTTTGGAAGACTTTGAATTGCTGTATGGATTTCAGTCCCTGTTATTGGGCTGTTTAGGATTTCAATGTCATCCTGCACCAATTTGGGGATGTTGTATGTGTCTAAAAATTTGTCCATGTCTTCCATATTATCTAATTTAGAAGAGTATAGTTTTTCAAAATATGTTCTGATAATCCATCTGATTTAGGTGTGGGCATTGGTAATCACTCCTTTTTTGTTGGTGATTTTGTTGATTTGCTTTGATACGTTCATTTTAGTGAGATTAGCAAGGGGTCTGTCAATTTTATTTGTTTTTTCAAAGAACTAGCTCTGTTTCATCGATTCTTTTTATTTTTATTTTTAATTTTTTTATTCTCAATGTCATTGATTTTAGGGGCTGGAGCAGTGGCTCAGCAGTTGTGGTGCTTGCCTGGTGAGCATGAGGACCCAAGTTCAAACCCCAGCACCACTTACACAACTAAGTGTTGGAGCAACGAAGACCAGTGAAAAACTAAATAAAGTTGATTCTCTCTTTCTCTGTCTCTCTCACTGTCCCTCTCTCTTAAAAAAAAAAAAAAGTCATTGATTTTAGCCCTGCTCTCGATTATTTCCTGTCTTCTGCTGGCTTTGGGCTTAGATTGTTTTTTCTTTTATAGGGGTTTGAGGTGGAGCATTAAGCTTATTTATTCAGGATCTCTCCTGGTTTTTAATGTAGGCCTTCAGTGCTATAAATTTTCCCCATAAGAATGTTTTCATGCTGTCCCAAAGGTTTTGATATATTGTATCTTCATTCTGATTGTTTTCTAAGAATTTCTTAATGCTCTCATATCTTCTTGGATCCATTCTTGAATAATAATAGGGCATTAATCTCCATGTAAATGTGTATTTTTTCTGTATGATTTTTTTGTTAATTGCTAGGGTCATAGCATCATGGTCTGATAGGATACATGGGATAATATCTACTTTTCTATATTTGCTGAGATTTCCTTTGTGAACTAGAATATTATCTATTTTGGAGGAGGATCCAGGCTCTGCTGAGAAGGTATACTCAGCCAACTTGGGGTGGAGTATTCTATAGATACATGTTAAGTCCATTTGATTTTTTGTAGTTGTTTAGACTGGGGATATCTTTACTGTTTTTTTGCTTTGATGATGTGTCTTTTGGTGGAGGAGTATTAAAGCATCCTAGTATTGTTGTGTTGAGGTCCACAATGGTTTTATGTCTTAGAGTAATTTTTCCACATACTTGGGAGCATTCAGGTTTGGCGAGAGTATATTTAGTGTGGTTATATCTTCCTGTTGTATTGTTCCCTTTACTAGGCCATTTCCTTGATTAATTTATGTTTGAAATCTACTTTGTCAGATATAAGTATTGGAACTCCAGCTTGCTTTCTTAGGCTATTTGCCTAGTGTATATATGTATATATATATATTTTTTTTCCTCATCCTTTCACTCTCAATCTGTGGATGTCATTGGCTGTAAGGTGGGTCTCTTGAAGCAGCATATTGTTGAATTTTTGTTTTTTGGTCCAATCTGCTAATCTATGTTTTTAGATTGGTATGTTGAGACCATTCACATTCAGTGTTAGGGTAGTTATTGTGGTTGTGATTCATAGTCATGTTTTATTAGTTCTTTGCCATCTTGGTTTTCCTTTGCTAGCAGGTACTTTTATTGAATTTCCTCTGTTTTGGAGTTGTGAGGAGTGTTTCCTTGTTCTTCTGTCTGGAGTTTATCTTTGAGCATTTTTTGTAATGCTGGTTTTCTGTTAATGCTACAAGTTGATCTTTTTGTGAAATGTTTGTATTTTCCCATCGATTGTGAAGCTGAATTTTGCTATAGTATTCTTGGCTGCAAGTTGTGGTCAGACATTGCAAGATCTACTTCCAGGATCTTTTTACTTCTAGTCTAAGCTGAAAAGTCAGCTGTGATCCTTAATGGTTTGTCTCTAATGTGATTTGATTTTTCTCTCTTGCTGCTTTCAATATTCGTTCCTTGATTTCCCTGTTACACATTTTGAATATGATGTGTTTCGGTGAACTTCTAATTTGATTTGGCCTTTTGGGTGCTTGATATGCTTTCTGGATGAGCATTTCTGACTTTATTTTGATATGGGAAAAATTTTTCTTTATTTTACTGAGAATGTTATTTATACCATTCGTGTTTTGATTTCTTCTTATATCCCTATTACTCTTAGATTGTTTCTTTTAATTTCATCCCAGACATTTTGAAAATTCTGCTCATCCTTTGTGAGTTCTTTTTCTTTTTTTGTCATCCATGCATTCAAGCTTATTCAGCCAATCTTCATTGTTGGAAGTTCTTTCTTCCACAGGTGAGGTTCTGTTTTCTATATAAGTTAGTCTATTATTAAATTCTTCCATTGTTGTTCTGATGTGATTGACCGAAGATTTTAGCACCATTACTTTTTCAGTATGTCTGTTTCTTAAATAGACATAATATTTTTTCATCTCTTGAGTTTCCTCTCTTAGTCCCTTCATTAAATATTCTTTTGGCTCATTGTTCCTTTTAGTAATCAGATCATTGATAATTCTAGGTTTTCATCCCACTCCCTGTCTGCGTGTTCCTTGGTTGGGGAGTTTGAACTTGAGGTTAACCTTTTCTGGGTTTTTTTTTTGATACTCTTTTTCTGGATCTTTGAATTGAGTTTCCCTGTAGGCTGGAAGTGCTTCTTTCTTGCAGGTCAAAGGGTAAGGTCAGATACCACTCCTCTTATGACTACCATCTTCCAGAGAGCTGATTCTGTTTTGCTTTATCTTGTGGATCAAGGTCCCAGAGCATTGATTGGTAATCTGTTGGGGGTGCGTGGCAACCTACTATATTGTAGAAGCGTAGCATAGCAGCCTCAATGCTTTGCTGGTCCCTGGGGTCTGGTGTTAGGCTGGAACATGACTCATGTACATCCCATGCACAATGGGACCTGGATCCTTGGTAACAGGAATGGATTGCATCTGGGTGGCGACAGCATAGTGGCTGGGTGGTTTCAGAAGGTGGAGGGTGGGGTGGATCCTGGCAGGGGTGCCCTGCACATGCCTGAAGGGCCCCTCAACTGAGGCCTTGGTTGGAGACCCAGTGACTGCTGGGGTCAGTCCAGGTTGGTTCCTGCCTGGGGGTGCCCTGCGCTGCACCTGAAGACCCCTTCAACTGAGCTCATTCATTCATTCTAATCTTTTGTAGAATCTTTAGGGTTTCTACATATAATATCCATAAACAAATCATGTTATGTCTTCCTTTTCAAGGTAGATGCATTTTCTTTTTTCTTGCCCAACAGCTTTGGCCAGAACTTCTCTTACTATGTTGAAGGTAGTAAAAGTAGGCATCCTTACCTTGTTCCTGATCATAGAAGAAAAACTTTATCATTGAGTATGATCTTCCCTGTGTTTTCATGAAAGGGTGCTGAATTTGACAAATGCTTTTTCAACATCACTTGAGATAATCACATGACCATTTTAACTTTTTAAACATTTTGTTGAAGTATTATATACATGGAGAAGTACATATGTAATCGGTACACAGCTCACTTAGTAATTCAGTGGTAGTGAATATGTAACTGTCCCAGGTCCTGACTTAGTGTTTGAACCTGGAAGTTGTGTGGTGAGTGTTTTTTGTGTATTTTTCCCTTACTTTGTATTTGTAAAATTTATCTATGTTATGCCCTGTGTTACCAGTTCATTAATTTTCATTGTTGTATATAGTACACAGAATGTATCAGCCACAGTTGATTTATAAGGGGCATTTATATTGTATATATGCTTTTGTGCTGTTAGCAAGTCATGCCAGTATGAACCTTCTTGTGCTTGTCTTTTGGTCCACATATGCATGCATTTTGGGGGGTATATACCAGGATTCTAATAGCTGGATCGAATATGGTTCCTGTAATATGTATTTGTTCAACTTTAGTAGATAACTGATAAAATTTTATCAGTTTTCATTCTCATTCCGTGAGTTTGCAGTTATTCTGTAGCCTTATAGACACTTGATATTGTCAGTCTTTTACATTTTTAACATCAATTTATAGGAGGCCCATAAATATCCCAAATGTGTTCTTAAATATATATTGTAAATATCATCTGTGAGTCTGTCTGACCTTTCATTCTCTTAAAGATATTTTTTAAATTGCCTTCAGCCCAAAAGACAGTAAAGGATAATTTATTTTTATGAACAGAAAAGTGAACAGTGTACATTTATCCCAGTTTAGTGGCAAGTTCTTTAGCCTTGGGCTTTTCCAGCTTGGCAATGCAAGCCACAGATTTTGGACCTAGGACATTGCCTCACCGGTGACATCAAATCTCATCATATCTGTCATTGTAGTTGGTCCCGATAGCTTTCACCAGCTTAGCCAGAGCTCCTTTGTCTTCTGAGTTAGCCTGTGTGAAGGCAGCGGAGGTGCACGTCTTCCTGTGAACCAGACGTCCCAGCCTGACCTTCCTCTTGTTGATGCAGTATGGGATTCACATCTTGTGACACAGAGCATTTAGGAAGGCAGCTCAATGGGATCCACCTTGTGTGCAATCACCACCAGCTGAGCTTTCTTGTTCTCCACCAAGGTAGTGACAGTGTTAATCCCTGTTCGAAGGACTGGTGGTCTCAGTGAGGACGTCCCCTTTGCCAGGGACTTTCTTCTCAGCTTGGACCAACAGCATCTGTTTCTTCTCCTGGTTTGTCTCTGGTCTGTACTTGTGGGCAAGCATAAGCAGCCGAGTGGCTGTTTGGCAGTCCACGGCTTGTGTGAACTGGTTAATCATGAGTGGCACTTCCAACCACTTGTAGAGTATAGCCCGTTGCTGCTGGAGCCGGATGTAGCGGGACCATTTCACAAAGTGGGTGAGGTCTCTTTTGGTCTGGTTGCCCTGTCCAATGCCAAAGTTCTTGATCCTGTTCTCGAACAGGGGTTCACCACCACCTTGACTTCTTGTTTCTTGATGATGGCGGGGACCAGGACTACCTTCTTCCCCCTTGGCCTTCTTTCCGTTCAGCATCTTAAAAATATTTCAATGTAGTTCTAATATTTTTTCTTTTTGATTTAAGAAATATATTTTATATCTTACAAGAAAGGTTAGAGAAGCCCTTTTTGGTCACATGGTTAAAAAGGTAATATCTTTTAGAAGTATTTTTTTACCTTTTATATTCAGATTTACAATCTATCTGGCATAGTTATTTTCAAGAGAGAGGGATAGGCTGGAGCAGTGGTTCAGTGGTTCCAGCACTTGCCTAGCATGCGTGAGTTTGAACCCCAGCATACATACACAACGAAGTGTTGGAGCAACAAAAGTCAAATGAATAACTAAATAAATATTGATTCTCTCTCTCTCTCACTCACTATCCCTCTCTCTTTAAAAAAAAAAGAGAGAGAGGGAGGGAGGGAGAGAATGAGAAAGAAATAGAGAGGATCGGTTTTATTTCATTTTTTCATCTGGCCTTTGTTTCTCTGACACCCAATTGTGTATCCAGTGTTGGGGTTTGAACTTGGGTCCTTGAACATGCCAGACATGCATTTTAGCTGCTGAGCCACCACTCCAGCCCAAGGAGGAGGAGGACACTGAATTATAAATGATATTGACCAAATTATATTGTTATGTTGTGTGCATGTATGAATATGTCACAATGAATCCCATTATTATATACAACTATAATACACCAATAAAAAATGGAAAAAATGAAATACAAAGTCTGTCTATAATAATGTATTAACTTCCTTAATATGTTTCTTCTTGCACTAAATTATGTAAAAATAATACATTCACTCTTTCCTTATAATTCTTTGTATGTTCCAAAAAGATAAATTGTTTGACAGAATTTTAAAATAGTCAACATTTTTATTGGACTTAAAACAATTTAGCAATGCAGATTATGCCAGAAGTTACTTTGTTCATGAATATACACACATAAACATATGAACACACAGATGTACATACATAAATATTATGGTTAAGTGACATGTATTCCCTTGAGATAGTCAAATAATATTAAATGTTCTATACAGTGGGTTTTAGGTATGAAATATTTAGATAATTATTTTCAGATTATATCAATTTATGTAAAAGTTTCTGCAGTAATTGAAGATTTTAAAATAAATAACATGAATTCAGTCTCATAAAAATTAAATATCGTGACCCTTAGCCCACTAAATGATAGAATAGTACAGGCACCCAAAAAATGTGTTTTACCTTTCAGAATAGATTTATTCAAATTTATGATTATGCTCAGTTTTCAATTTGCTCGTTTTAGAATGTAATTTACTAATTTTTTTTTGGTTGACAGTGCACATAGTAAATTAATAGTGCTGGTGACATTTTTTATGAGTGATATTCTGTGTACAGTTAAAGATTTCTAAGTGGAAATCTAAGTGGAAATTCATTCATCACTAAGTGGAAATTTATTCATCACTGAATGAATAGGTTTATTGTAAAGTAGCTATCACTTTAAAAACCAGATGAACAAGTAACATAAGAGCTTAAAACATGAAGGTTCTTTTCCTAATCCTAAGCAAGTTTTTCTACCATTTTGTTTTGTCTAAGGAATCAATGAAAAATCTTATTCTTCTAATACAGTGATGAGGGGGATTGAGTGTTCATAATTACTTTGATCATAGCAAACAAAAATAAGGTGTAGAGTTGCCTCGTTTACTGTACTTTAGTGCCTGTGTGTGTTTAGGTATTAAGTAATAGTGGTGTTTAAATTAAATAAATATATAGTGGTATAAGGGGTGGAGAGACACATGGAATTTAAGCAGAGGTTTCCAATATATTAGCTTTAATGGATCTTACTTTACAGTTGGTTAGGCTATAAGAAATATATTGCCTTGAATAATCTGTTGACTGAAAAAAAAATAGTCAACACAGTATTGTAGGATCCTTGGATACGAATATTCCTTTATGTTAAAGAATGAGACAAATCTTGATTATGCTATATTTTAATGTATTTTAAGATTGTATATGCAAATGGCTATATATTTTTTGTTTTCCAGAGTTGGAGGGCTATCCAGTATATTAATGTCTTATTGATAATGGCAGAACATCCACCACTACTGGACACAACCCAGATTTTAAGTAGTGATATTTCTCTTCTGTCTGCTCCTATTGTAAGTGCAGATGGAACACAACAGGTAAGCAAAATGAGGTATTTATTTCCTTATGTCTGGAACAGGTCTATTTCATTCAGAAGAGTGCAAAATTTAACACAGGATTAAACTTCACAAGAATGTGTTCCTTCTAATTCATGTTTCAAGTTCCATTTCCAAATGTTTTGTTTTTAGGAGATGATAAAATAATGAGACTGTTTTGTAAGTTGTTCTGAAGGGTCTCACTAATTAATGGTCAGCTTTCTCATATATATATTTTATTGCCACTAAATTTGTTTTCCTTTAGATAAGCAATCCTTGAGTTTAACCTTGTACCTTAATGATTATTACTAATCATTTGTAAGTCATAATGAAATTATGACAATTATACAATTAAGTAACTGCCTACATTTTAAAATAATAAATTTTATCTTCTTTTTCTTCCTATATCCTCCCTTCACCAGACCCCACTTTCTAAAAGCAAATATATAATTCCTGAAAACCTTAAATGTTTACCCAACACAGAGTTTTAAAAATGTAATTCTGTGGTTGCACTGATTTCCCCATTAATCCTAAGGGGATAGGAATAATGAGTTTTCACAGTATATATTACGATTAGGCAATGTGCTTAATTCTCACAACTACCTTATATGGTAGGTATTTTAATATGATAGGCAATGATACAAAAACTAAGGATATAACAAATGATAGTGAGGAGGAAAAGGAATAAATTGGGTAACTAATATGTAACAGACATTGTATAAACTTTATGATCTCATTTAATTCTTTCAGCAATCCTGTGAAGTGGGTATGTACTCTTTTACAGATAAAAGATAATACGTTTCAGAAAGGCTAAATAAGTTTCACAAAGCTTATATTTCTATTACTGATATTGCCTCCTTGGGAAACTTTTTAGTCATAGTTTGTTAATTTACAAACTTAAGATCTATACTGGACAGTTAAGGGACAGCTCTCTTAACTTTGCTATTGAAAAATCATTAGTGATTGGCTGCTTCTAAATGTTTCTGTTTTACATAAACATGACAAAAAAGTAGTGTGTCCTCAGCCTATAACAGCAGCTTCATTTCACTGATTTGTTTTTTTACGGTCAAATTTAAGTCTGTTAAGATTTTTTCCCCACAAAAATCATAAATGTGGCAGGTATTAATTTACTTTTATGAGATTCTTGGAGTATCTTCTGTTTTCATTTTTTCTGTCAGGCTAGTCACTGGTTTCAAGTTGTTGATATAGTCTACTGCCTTGAAAAAAATTTATTAAGCTGTTAATTTCAATATATTGATGTGTTGTATATTCTGTTAAGGAGAAAGTATACCAGGCTGAAATACTACCACAATTCTCTCTCAAGACTTTTCTCTCATTCTCCCCTGCTTTTAAAAAGAGATTCTATTGGCAAAATTTTCTTGAAATTTTAAGAGCACCGTGGCTATCATGCAGCAGTAGTGGTGTAGATAAAGAAAGGGTCTGGGAATGGAAGAACCTGCTGGAGTAAGATCTAAAGGATCAAATAGGGACAGGAGGTCTAGAGGAAAGAGTTTTAGGTACAGTAAAACAAAACAAAAAAGCAGGTTTCAAGAGGTGGAGAAAATCCTTGTATTCTAATGACCAGGCAGCTAAAGATTAGTGAAGACAGCACTGGATTTTGTTGATAGATTTGATTCCCGTGACTTAAGCCAAATTTGTTTTTAACTTCTCTTTCCTTGTGTTTTTACTTCTCTAAAAAATGGAAGTAATATCTTCTCAGAGTAGCTGTATCTATGGGGATGAAATGAGTCTGAAGGAGCTAAGTAAATGTTTGCTGGTTCCAGTTGAAGTACTCAAATGTTTTAAAAGACTAAAGAAACTATAGATTTGCTAGTCTGATTTAGTCAATAGAAATGGTGAGCAATGGATTAGAAAACTAGGAAGTTAATTATGAAACATGCATACTAAACTCTAAATTTCAAATTATGAACCAGTAGCCACATCTATAATCCCAGCACCTTGGGAGGCAGAGGCAGAAGGATCACAAGTTGCAGGCCAGTCTGGCAACTGAGCCAGACCCCGTCTTAAAATAAAAAATAAGTAATAGGACACCCTGGAATTCAGTTCCCAGCATCAAAAACAAACAAACCTCAAGCTTCTTTAACAGAATCCTCTCCAGTTCTTGAATATATTTATTTATTTATTTAGGTATCAGGAATTGAACCCAAGGATGCTTAACCACTAAGTCACATCCCAGCTCTTTTTTATTTTTTATTTCCAGACAGTCTCATTAAGTTACTCAGGGCCTAAGTTGCTGAGGCTGGCTTTGAACTTGCAGTTCTCCTGCCTGAGCCTTCTTAGTCATTGGGATTACAAGTGTGTGGCACTGTGCCTGGCTCCTGAGTCTTTTAAAATTATTTTGTAGCTTGCCCTGTTTCATTTGTATCTACAAAATTTTATTTTATGAAGGTAACTAAGAGACAACATAGAGACCAATACCATTGAAAGATTTTTATTACTTGTATTTCCCAAAGAAGGCAGGCAAAGCTACCAGGAAAGCATCAGACTTTGGTCAGGAGGCAGAAGCAAGAGCTAGAAGAAAGCCTAGGCCAAAGCCATTATTGGGAAGACCTTCAGGAAAGGTAAGACAGAGTGGAGTAAACAGTCTAGGATTGGCTAGTTTTAATAATTTCAAGGGGCTTGGGATATAAAGTGGTTTCTAATTGTCTGTAACTACCCCTGCAGTGATTTAGAGTAGGGGAAATATTGGCTTGCTGTTAGTGTTAGATAAAGTTATTGGGACTAAAAAATTAGGATTGACAAGTAAGTAAGAGGTAGTCTGCTGGGCAGACCCTTGATAAGAATGAGCTATCATTGTGAGAGTCAGTCTCTTCCATGCAAATTGAAATGTTTAAGGAGCACTAAGCTGGGGAAACAAAATATAATAATATTTTGAAACCTGAATTATGGCCCTGTTATCATGCATAATTTTGAGAAATATTAATGAGGTGGAATTGATAAACAATTCATGGAACAAAACTTGAGCAAATAAAAATATGTGTAGGCATTTTCTTTGAGTGTTCAGGTAGGTGACAGATTAATTCACTAAGATAAATCTTATCAGTCAAGATAAGCAAGATTATTTTTCTGATAAGACATCATCCTAAATCTCAGTAGTTTACCCAAAGGTTTTGTTCATACTGCATGTCCTCCACAAGTTAGCTATTACTATACCCATTTAATCTTCTTTTGAGATCCAACCTCTGTAGATTTTGCTGGTGTCATGGTGAACAACATGCTGACCTCAGCTTAAGTGAAATTTCTACTACGTTGAGTTTATTATTTAAACTTTTCTAACTTTCATCCTGTCTTAGATTTTACTCTAGCTTCCACATATGAGAGAAAACATTTGGCCCTTAAGTCTCTGAGTTTGGGATGTTTCATTCAGCATAATTTTTTCCATCTCCATCCATTTGGCTGCAAATGCCATGATAACGCTCTCTCTCATAGCAGAGAAGAACTCCATTGTGTATATGTATACCACAATTTTTTAATCCACTTATCCAGCAGGGTGCGTCTGGGTTGGTTCCATAGTTTAGCTATTGTAAATTGAGCTGCTATAAACATTGATGTAGCTATGTAGTATGCCAATTCTAGCTCTTTTGGGAAAATACCCAAGATAGCTCGGTCATAAGTTGGTTCCAACCGTAGTTTTTTGAAGGGTCTCCACATTGCATTTCAGAGTGGCTATACAAGTTTACAGTCCCACCAGCAGTGTGTTAGTGTTCCTTTCTGCGCACAACCCCTCCAGCATCTGTTATTGTTTGTATTCTTCATTTTTGCCATTCTGACGTGAATGAGATGGCATCTTAGTTAAGTTTGGTTTTTTGTTGTTGTTGTTTGTTTGTTTTAAGAATGAGAGAGAGAAAGAATCAATTTTATTTAGTTTTTCAGTGGCTTTTGTTGCTCCAACACTTCTTTGTGTACGTGGTGCTGGGGTTTGAACCCCTGTCCTTGCACATGCCAGGCAAGCATCATAACTGCTAAGCCACCACTCCAGCCCTCTTAGTGAAGTTTTGGTTTGCATTTCTCTGATTGCTAATGATGTAGAACATTTTCTCATATATTTATTGGCTTTCTGGACTTATAAGTTTCTGCTTAATTCTCTAACCCATTTATTGAGGCTATTAGTTTTCAAGGTTACCATGAAGCTAGGGAGAGGGAAAAGAAAAGGAAGCAAATTAAAATGGTACCATGCTCGCTGTTCATACAAAGGATCAGCTGTTTTCCTTGTTAATTTCCACAGTTCTGAAAGTTGATTTTGACCGTTTTTACCTGTGTTCTTGTTGCTTTTATGGAAAAAGAAGATATTTTTTGATTTATTTCCTATTCCCAGGGACATCAGCCAAGTGAAGTTTTAATAGAATAAAAATACAAAATCATCACAGAATAGGTTTTAAAATTCTATATGAACTATAGCATTTTTTCCAGTGTCATTTTAGATTTTTTTTATTGACATCTAAATTTTGGAATACAAAGTACTTATTATATACCAATGTCTGCAATGTAATCAGTTCCCACCTTATATAAGTACATGACTACATATGTATAGAATAAAATTATTCAAAGCCTGCTGGATGAACAATTATAAAAAGAAGGTTCCTCTCCTCCCCTGTTGGACTCAGTTCTTTATTTCACAATTTCAGAGTAAATGAACCATTTCACAGGTCACTAAATTTCCCTACCTTGGGACCAGTGTCATATTTGTTGATATATGTATGATAAACTTTCATGTGTAGCAGACTCTTTGGTTGAACGCTTGATTGACAGTTGTCCCCAAAATATTCGCAGCCTTTTTGTCCAGAGGAAACTAAAGCAGCAAAGCAAGATACTTCACCCTTTTATTCTACCTAAAACCAGTCCTAAATGATTGCTCTCTGAGATTAGCCTTTTCTAGTGATATTGCTGTTCTCCTTAAAAGCTATGTTTGGTTTAAATGGGAGAAGGAAAAGTTTTACTAGTAATGAAAAATCAGATAAAAGAACTTTAAAAAGTTGTATTTTTAAGTTAGCAATAATTCATACCTATGTGCATTTTAAAACTCTGATAGTGTGTATATCAAACTATAAGACTTAGGGATGAGACTATTGGGACTCTAAAACATAACTCACACCTTTGTGACAATAATTTTATGCCCTAAAATTCTAATCCAGACCCTCAATCGTAGATTTCACAGCCCAAATTATTGTTCTTCTAACTGCTCTATAGTTTTACTGGCAAAATAAAACAACTGTTTGCTAACTTTCTCACTCTTAAAAACTTTGAAAGGATAGGACTTAAATATTAAATCAGTCTCCTCTTTCCCGTTAGCTTGTTTTGTCTACACTGTACCACTTTCTATGTATTTCAGGGAAAAATCAAACTTCAAAATTGTAGTATTATATATTAACTTTCTTTAGACATTAAAAAGCTTGCCTGGCATGCATGAGGAGGATGTGAGTTCAAACCCCAGCACCACATACCCAACAAAGTATCAGAGCAATGAAAGCCACATGAAAAACTCAATAAAATTGACTCTCTCATTCTCTCTCTCTCTTGCAGTCCCTCTCCTAAAATTAAAAGCCCTCCTAATAAAGGCAAAAAACTTTTTAAAAAAAGCCTGACACACTAAGTTCAGATCTGAACATCTGCTTTTATTATTTTTTGGAGGTATTTTTGTTTTGTTGTTTTTTGGTAGTGGTATTAGGAATTGAGCCCAGGGCCTCATACATGATAGGCAAGTACTCTACCACTGAGCTACCTCCTCAGTCCTTTATTATGTTTTTTTAATAAGCACATATTTTTATAAATTAGCTTTATGATAAAGATTCAGCTATGGTGCTCTGAAAAAAAATAATTTCGCACATGTCATACATGATAGTATTTTATATCTCTGTATAAAATACTGTGCTAATTCTTGTTCTAAGTGATAAGAAAATTAGACATTCAATTTGGTATAAATTTTAAATTAATTAGTCTGAGGGCCCAAGTTCCAGAGAATGTAAACTAGAATTAAATTTTATACTGGAAACAAAATAATGTTAGTATTCTTATTGAATGACTGGAACCAATATTTCATTTGTTCATTGTTACAGTAAATATTTCAAGGAAAATAAAAATTAGCTAATTATTTTAAGTGCTTAATTGACATTTCATTTGAATAGTTAACAGTGAAATGTTTTCATGCAATTTAAGCTGATGTGATAAAATTATAATTAAAATATTAAACATTCTTTAGTATTTTAATAAAGTGTTTTCAGGACTGTTAGGAAAGAATCATCAAACTCTAAAGAAACATCTTAAATGAATCAATAATGGTTCTAGAATTCTGATAGATTGATTCATCAACACATACATTGGTATTCTATTGAATTAACTCCTACATTTTTCTAATAGTTCCTACTCTCTAGTCAAGTGACTCTATAATTCATCAACTCCTGTGCCCTGGAATCTTATAGAAATCATTAACTTTTAAGAAATATAGTGTGACCTAATATGAGAGAGAAATGAAAAATAATTTGAAACCAATACTAAATGCATGCTTTCAGCTAAAAATTATCACGATCTGAAAATTTTCTAAAATTATCTGATTATAAGCTTTTCATAATATTAAGTGAAAAAGAGACATCTTACAAAAATGCTACTATCCTAAGATTTTTGTGTTCTTACATTAAATTAATATAAAGTAAGATGCGTTTAGCTGGGCATGGTATCTCAGGCCTGTAATCCCAGGGACTTGGGAGAATGATGCAGAAGGATTGAAGTTTAAGGCCAGCCTCAGCAACTTAGCAAGGCCATAAACAACTTAGTGCAGCCCTGTCTTAAAAAATAAAAAGGTCTGGAGGTATATATAGCCCAGCAGAAGAGTTCCCCTGGGTTTGATCCCCAGTAAAATAAATATGATTTTTTTTTTTTGGTCAAAAATAGTATAGATGTTCTAAAAATAGAAGTTGAGTTCTTTTTCAGTTCTTTTCATTACATTTTCATTGATAAACTATAGCAGTTATACGTTCAAAACATGGTTATATAATCGTTCAAAACATGGTTATATATTTTTTTACCACTAGATAGAAGCTCAGTATTCTGGTTCCTAAAATTTTGCATTTCTGTGTTTTTTTGAAAGAGAATATTTTGAAAATACGACAAACATGTAGACTCAAACACGTAACAGGAAACATACAAGAAATCATACACAGGGATTGAACCCAGAAAGGGGGGTTTGCATTTGATCATATACCCTTTTGTTCTGTTAATAAGTTTTTTCTTGTTAAGTACTCTTTGAATTTTAAAAAGCCATAGCAATTGAAAAAAGGGAAAAACATACAATTCCAAATGCACATCACAGAAAACTCCTCATTCCACATCAAACTAAAAATTAGTTTTGTTTTTTAATTTTATGTAAGTAGAATTGTAGAGTATTGTTTTGTCTACCTTCTTTTGCTCAACATTGCATGTATGAGATTCATACGTTACTAATATCTGTAGCATAGTATTTGCTGTGTTTAATATTCTACTAATATTATTAGTTTCTTTATTCATTCTAACATTGATGAAAATTTGTGTTGTTTTCAGTTTGGGGCTTTTAAATAATGCATGAAGAATATTCTCTCAGTTGACTTTGGTTATACATGGGCATGCATTTCTTTTGGATATATACATAACAGTGGAATGCAGGAATCATGGGGAATATGTTTATTCAAATAGGAGCTGCTTTTATTTTTATTATTTCTGTTTATCCCAGAACACCTCGAAGTGCCCGTCTCTAGGGCATAGTGTTTTTCCCATACCCCACTAATGGCTGAAAAAAAATTTCCCAAAGAAGGTCTACCAGTTTACACTCCCACCACCACTATATTGTTGACAGTTGTTCTTTAGCCAAACAAGCATTTAGAATTGTCAGTCTTTTGGTTTCGCTATTAAGGTTAATGTTTGTATTATTAGAATTTTAGAAGGAATATTCATTTACCTCCTGTATAAATTAAAAATTCAGATAATAACAAGAACTTTTCTAAGGTTTGTTTTCTGTTTTTGTTTTTGTGAAAGATGAGGAGAGGATCTTCTACATATGTCAATTTTAAAATATTTGGATGAGTCCAAAATTAGCCAACCCATTCACACTGCTGTTTTTGGTTAATAATTATTATCTGGTCATAGTCATTCATATTTTCCCATTTTGTCTCTGCCTCAAAATACAATTTAAAAAATGTTTTATTGCCACCAGTTTTCTTCAGTATTTCAAATTGTCTCCTAAATATCTTCCTGTGCCTGCTCCCCATAGATAAGAATTATGACAAACCATATAAATCATTAGATTTAAAATTGATTATCTGGGATGATTCTCAAATAATGCATTTTTTAGGAACTGAAATACAACTCAATTCCATAAGCATTTACTAAAGCAACCACTACTAAGTTGAGTTGAATAAAGGATACATTAAATGTAAGATATAATTTCTGTCCCTAAAGATTTATAATTAAGTGTATGTGTATACTCCCTGCCACACATAATTTATTATAAACTAGTTTGTGGATTAAACACCAAAAGTGCTTAATACTTGATTATACTTGAAAAAAATATTTACTTTTCCTAAGATTTCAAAACAACTTTGAGTTACCCATTATGCTTTCTTCTTGGGAAGTGTCTGAATAAAGTACCGATTTTTTTTAGTGAGCATCTATCTAAGGTCTCATATGTGTCTGTAAATATGTTATTAATCACATAGTAGTCTCTCAGTACAATTCAAAAGCTTAACAGCTGGTGATCTTGAATGACACATTAATCAATTCTTTTTATACACGTATAGCTGAAGTTGTCCAGAAAGTGTCTATATACAAAGGATACTCTCTTCCTGGGAAGTTATGATTTATGGGACTAATTAAAGATTGGGGGAAAGCAAGGAGATTGGAGCTATGCTTTAAAAGAGGGAAATGCAACTTAAAACTTCAATAAGGATGTAAATATTAAGAAACCTGAGAAGGCTGTCAAACAATGGACTTACTTTTATACTGCTGGTACAACCATTTGGTGTGGGGGTGATCTGGTATTATATTTAATAAAGCAGAAAAGGTACATGCCCCAAATTTAACATGTAAACTTTTACATCTATCTCTTATAGAAAATCTTGTATATGTACATGAGGGCATATATACCTAACTGTTCATTGTATCATTTTGTCATAATAAAATAACTGAAAATAATATAAATGTTCCAAAGTTGAGAAACAGATCTTAAAGGACTCGTGCAGTGAAATGCTAGAATATTATTTACCAGTCTTCCATTGTATGAATCTATGCTATGGATAAATCTCAAACATTTAATATTGAGTAAATTAATAAGTTATGGATATGTAAAGTGTGATGCCACTGATATAAAATAATCAAAACAAAACTAAAGGGCACACAAAGCTATAATGTATCAGCTCTCTGTCACAAAATCACAAAATATCTGCGAAAACTTAAAAGGAGGTAAGGTTTATTTGGGCTCATGGTTTTGGAGGTTTCAGCCCATGGTCACTGGGCTCCATTGTTTCTGAGCCTGTAGCAAGGCAGAACATTATTACAGAGAGCACATGATAGAGCAGAGCTACTCACCTCACGGTGGCCGAAGGGTAGAGGCTGGGATAAGATGTTCCCTTCAAGGATACTCCCACAGTGACCTAACAAGGTCCTACCTCCCAGTAGGATCACAAGCTGAGGAGCAAGTCTTCAACACATGAGCCTTTGGGGGACATTGCAGATCCAAACGATAACAAATATGAATATACTAATAATATATTACAAGCAGGAATATTCAGAATATTTTTTGCTGGGCTGAGTGATGCTCTCCTGTAATCCCAGTGGCTTAAGAGGCTGAGGCAGGAGGATAGCAAGTTCAAAGCCAGCCTTAGCAATTCAGCAAGGCCCTAAGCAATTTGGCAAGACCTTGTCTCAAAATAAAAAAATGAAGTATGGCTGGGGATGCAGCTCAATGGTTAAGTGCCTATAGGTTCAATCTCTTGTATCACCTCCCCTTTAAAAAATTATATATATATATATATATATATATACACACACACATACATACATACATACATAAATATATACATTTTTTTTTAGATAAAAAGGCCACTTGAGAAAAATCTGTCAACATAATTCTGGTTGGTTTTGGAAAGCAATGGGTATAATACTTCATTCAGTTTTCTGTATATTTGAAATATTTTGCAATAAAAAAGTTAAATATATGAGATTTTTCATTATAGACTGGGTTGTTGATAAAGGGTTTTAAATGTTATATTCAACACTTTAGATTTGAGATAATAAGCTGTTAAGTAACCAGTAAAGTTAAAAAATAGATCAGTGAGGGGCTGGAGCAGTGGCTTGGCGGTTATGGCGCTTGCCTGGCAGGCTCAAGGACACAAGTTCGAACCCCAGCACCACGTACACAGCAAAGTCTTGGAGCAACGAGAGCCAAATGAAAAACTAAATAAAAATAGATTCTTTCTTTCACTCTCTCTCACTGACCCTCTCTCTAAAAACAAATCAATGAAATGATGGGAATAGTCCTTGAGGGAAATTATTCCAGCTAGGAGAACATGCAACATGCAGCCATTAAGATGCCAGCAGCAGTGATGGCAAAAGTCCTTTCAGTTTTATAAAGTGCACTGGCTTACTCCAAGAACCAGGAGTTCAAAGCTGGTGTAGAATTGCTACACCCCCAGTCTATTGCAGCTTCATAATGACATGAATAACGCGTGCTGTCTTTGAAAAATAATACCACCTGCTATAAATTCTACACATTCTGAACTTGAGGGAATTTGGTCAGTAGAACGAAGTATCTGGCAGAAAGATTTCTCTAAGATCTGCTGGACCATCAACGCTCATCATTATTCTGAGATCGTCTGGCCAACAATGGAAGCACTTAAGAGAAGCAACAAGGAGACAGGCCTTGTCTCTGGCCTCTCAAGCATGTACCTCAGTAATCAGTAATTTAGCAGCCTTTTTTGGACTTAAGTAGAAGACCCAGTGAAAGGTATATTAGAACAAGGATGACAAGTCAACTCCATCACAAAACGCTTTCTTCTCAGAAAGATAGTTGGCATCCTGGATGTTTGCTTTAACAGTTTGATGTCTTATAAGAGCCTGCCCCAGTTCCACCAGTCCCTAATGAACACCGTTAGTCAGATGGACCAGTTACTTGGCTTTCCTTGAAAACTGTTTTATCATTGAGTTGAAAGTACTTTCATAATTGTGTACATTGTCAGATATGGAAATGAAAATTTTTTATTGTCAGTTTATTGGATAGATAAAATAACTTGGTATTCCTTACTGGATACATATGTATAATGTAAAGTATACTATATATATTTTGTCCTTAATTCTCATTTTGTTACACAATTTGGTTGGAGCCATGAGTATTATGTGGTTAGTTTATATTCCCTAGTGACTCATAAAATAAACTCTCCCACTTCATGTACAACAGTGGTTGTCAACTGTCATCCCTGCTGCAGCATATACCATACTTCCATCTGTGCTGTTGGTTGATCATTGTTGTAATCCACTTTGTGTTTGAGGATGACTGTCCTAGGGGGCACTACCTGAATTTCTGGGATTGTAAATCATCCTTTGGCGAATATGTTTTATTTTATCCTCACCTCCTGAGAATCATTAATGTAGAATACAGAAATATAGCTGAGGAAATAAATCAACCATTTCCTTAGTGTATCAGTTTGTTAATTTTAGATTATTGCAAAGTGTGAGTACATCCTTTGGTGGTAGTAGAGGGCCTACCCTGAAAATACAACTTAAGGTATTCATGTGAAGTATTAAATATCACTTTTCAGAAGAATGGCTGTGTGGAATGTAGTATGTGGGGAAAGATGCTTTTACAAAATACAACTTTGTACAACTTCCTGCAGCTGATTGGTTGTTTATTTTTATCCCTTGTTCAAGTTGTGCTTTGTGTAGAATACTCTTAAGTTTTTCATTCCTTATGTGACATCCTCCAAATATTTGAAATTATTTATTGTATCTCCAGGTTAAAAATATCCTTAGTTCATTTATTTTGCATTTGTTCAGTACTTATTTAATTGAATTATTTATAAAAATTATTCTGGCTAATCATATTATTAAATGAAATGGAGTAACATCTATTCTTGAATCATAAGGATCGATTGGCTTCTCCATCCACTCTTAAGTGTAAAGTAATGCAGATCTTTTCCATATTTTTGGTACATTATAATTATAATGATAGAATTTGCTGTTATATATTAGTTCATGCAATATTTATATTTCCTCTTTGTCTCTACTCCTCCCTCCCCTTGGTCCCTCCCTTTCTTCTACTGAGCTCCCTTCAAAGTAATGCAGATTTATTTTTTGGTTTTTGTTTTTATTAAAGAGAGAGAGAGTCAGTGGGAGAGAGAAATAATTTTTATTTAGTTTTTCATGTGACTTTCATTGCTTCAAGACTGTTTTGTACATGGTGCTAGGGTTTGAACTCACATACTCGCACATGCCAAGCATGTGCCGTAACCACCGTTCCAGCCCCAATCCAGATCTTTTAAAGGATACCAACTATTGAAGTAGAAATAAAGGGGGACCTGGTTTTTTGTTTGTTTGTTTAAGACAAAGAGTGAGTATGATAATATTACAGAATTTCAAAACTGAAAGGGAATACAGGAAAATAGTCTAATTTACATTTTTTACAAATGGAAAAACTGAAGTTCACAGCTAGTAACCTTGTCCTAGGTTGCACACAGAGTGGCAGCATTGAAACCAGAATCTAGATCTTCTGATCCCTAGTCTCAGTCACTTTGAAGTAAGAAAAGAAATTGAGATTAAATTCAAAATTTTGAAAACATATGATTCTAAGTAAGTAATAATTCAGTTGATATTAATAAAACAATTTAAAAATGGTAGCACCTGGCTTGTAATGATGGTTAATGGTTGTTTTTTCAACACTTTCTCCTTGTTACTAGGAGTGTTAATAGACAGTAACTGAATCCATATGAAGAAATAGAGTTGCAGTAAAAGCAACTAGGTAAATATATATACGTGCGTGTATATTAATTATTCTAATTTAAAAGAAACATTCAGAGAGCAATAATTACATGCTGTGTTGATTGGCTTATAATGCATGAAAACATAGTTAGTATTAGAGTAATAATAGCACAAAGGACAGGAGAGGGAATAGCTGTAGAGTAACAGTTCTTTACATACAATTGGAATTAATATGTGCAAAATTGCTTTAAATTAAAAGGTAAATTGTAATCCTTAAGGTATCTACTAAGAAAATAACTCAAAAACGTAGTAAAAGATAGAACATTAGAAAATATTTAATACATACAGCAAAGCCAGCAATAGAGGAATTGAGGAACAAAAAAAGCATAATACATACAAAAAGCAAATAGCAAAATGGCAGATGTAAATCCTACCACATCAGTAATTATATTAACTATAAGTGGATTAAATACAACAACAAAAAGATAGTTATTGGCAAAAGAGATAAAAATCCATCTTAGAATAATAGGAAGAGAGGAAGTCAAACTCTCTCTATTTGCTGATGACATGATCCAGTATCTGGAGGATCCAAAAAACTCCATCAATAAACTGCTCGAACTCATAAGTAGATTTAGCAAAGTGGCAGGATACAAGATCAACACACATAAATCAATAGCTTTCCTATATGCCAATAATAACAGGACTGAAGAAGAACTCAGGAATACAGTCCCTTTCAAAATAGCTTCGAAAAAAAATAAAATACTTGGGAATCAATTTAACAAGGGAAATCAAAGATCTCTTCAATGAAAATTATCGAACATTGAAGAACGAAATCCAAGATGACCTAAGAAGATGGAAAGATATCCCTTGCTCTTGGATAGGCAGAATTAATATAATAAAAATGGCCATTCTACCAAAAGCTTTATATAGATTTAATGCTATCCCTATAAAGATACCTATGTCATTCTTTAAAGA